>JAVXUP010002161.1:0-155161 GCA_033070095.1 Escallonia herrerae | reverse complement strand
CTCGGGTCTTACATAAAATAGCTTGAATGTTGCAGGAAAAACTTATTTTCTTACCAAGGTTCGTACAATGCATAGACCAAGACCTGTTCCACCATGCCTGGAAGTAGAACATATATTCAGATGAGCCTTCTGGAACCTCAATTGTTAAATTTGATCATTCACAAGTTGAAAGGAAGACAAGTATTAGCTTAAATGCAACAGCAAACTATAAGATATTCTTATGAGTTGAGCACTTGAGCTGTTCATCTATGCAAAATTGACCTTGTAAAGTAAAGTGTGAATTCTGCTTACAATCGAGTTGTTGATGGATCAGCTTGCTCAAAGCTCTCAAATACGGACTCCCATTTGCTTGGATCAATTCCTAAACAAAATTGAATGTGCTTGGATGAAAAGGATAAGAAGGCGTTGAATTAAATGTTGGGTGAGCAAAGAGTTGAACAGCTTCATACCGCAGCCGGTGTCCTCAACTTCAAACCAAAGAATCATATTGCTGTCTTTCTTGTTGGATCTCTTATGATTGCTTCCCTGTCTCTTCAATTTTGTTTTTGTTGCTGACCATGGTTTGCTGGTGGTACAGGGGGTGTTCATATCCTCACACCAGCCTCGCAAGATAATATAGCCAGCTGTAAGCCATTTAAAAACATTAGCCTCTGCAAGCCTACTTTGGCTTTCCATGGCAAATTGGTCCAGTCAAATAAATATGCATGCAGTGATGCTTTGCATTTTGTATTGATAAACGTGTAAGGGACATGGTTTCTGTATGTCGATTTTATATTAGAAGGAAATTTAAAACAACAGACACTTTGAATTATTTACCGAATACATATGTTACAACTGAATCATCCACAAACTACATTTTGTCCAGCTATACTGCCAAAATCTCACATAATGAAGTGTTGCAAGATCAAGCTCCAAATCAGTGGCATGTCACCTGTATATAACCTATGATGTTTGTTGGAAGCTTTTCTATGCAAAGAGAAACAACATACAGAAAACATAGTGATATGTTTTCTGAGCAATATAATGTTGAGAGGGCTAAATGTTTAATTTGTCAGAGGAATAAGAACAAGGTGACATGGCCCAAATTTTATAAGGTTTCTCAAACAAAGAGATATTTTTCAGTCTTTTGGTGTTTTCCACGGTTCTGTTTCATTTGGTAGCTTTTGTTCCTAGACAACTTTTGTTCCAGACAGTGAACACTATTACTTGCTCTTAGCTCCACCTACTCTGAGCTACCAAATGTAGAGCTTCAAGATTAGCAATGGTAAAGTTTCACTTACATGTTGTGAACTTGATAGAATTGCTAATAAGGTTTGCAAAAATTTGCACAACTCTGGCTGAGTCCCCTTGAAGTACTTTTGGCATATCATCTGCAAAAAAAAGAATATTTTCAATCGGAATGACACTGAAAACCTACATGTTAACTCTTTTAATTAAAGCCTTGTGAAAGGGCTATATGTGATATGAACTGTAATAATACCAGAGAGATCTAGAATTGTCTCCACATTGTGGTTGATGCACTGCACAGAGAACATATCAATAAGTCCTTCAAGTTCTCGCCCCAAGTTAAATTCAGCTTCTTCCAGCACCAGCTTTCCAGATTCGACCTGTACGTATGATAAAATAGAATGGATTTTACTGCTGAATGTAGTGATACTGTAAAAGTAGATTCTGACATGTGATCAAGCAGTATACTTTTTGTGTGGAAGCATTCTAATGCTGGATATCTGATACGAAAAAGAGAGAGCGGGCTTTAAACAGCTTCTCAGAAGACACTGAAAGTGTCAACTCAGTCTTTGCTCTTTTTAGCTTCTTAATACTACCTCATGAGTTGTCACTGTCAAATTTCTCACTGGTCAAGGTATCTATTCTAAGAAGATCGTTGATCGAATTAGTAAGAGGCAGATAATTTTTCCAAGATTCTCCATGGGCTAGAATATCAACTGTTTGTTTAAATTGTAAAGTGATGGCTGTCTCACACCCCAAAATCATATGATGAAATAAACTTCCACTCATGTTAGCATCCAGTAATTAGTTTGTGTTTTACCATTTCTGCACAGAAGTGATTCTTGTTAATTTTCTGTATAAGAAGCAAATATCTTACTTTACTAAGATCTAGTATGTCGTTGAGAAGCCGGAGTAGAGCAGTTGAACATCTCCGAATTTGTGCAACTGTTGCATATTGCTCATTTGTGAGAAAATCATCACATATAAGAATATCCAGCAATCCGATCACTGCAGCCATAGGTGTTCTCAACTCATGACTGCAAATATAACAAGAATCATTCAGAAAATAAAGCAACAGATGTGAAGGGAGGTATAGTTCAAACTTTCGCTAGTTTCTTACTTTCTGGCTTAGAATTTAGTAAATCCTCATGCTGTTCATACTGCAATGCCCTAAGATAGAATAAGGTTGTATGAAGATAAAATATGTAGAAGTCATGGAAAGGCCAGTTTTGAGCAACTTTGTGCAATTAGTCAGACAATTACATAATGATGAAAGCTATCATATGAAGTTGTCTCCTGGGACCAAGACAGTCGTAACAATTACATGAATGGATATGTACCAAGTAATGCTAACATACTGTGCTATTAGATAAGTACTCATCGATGTAAAGGCTATTGAGTAGAGATACAGAAATTAATGGTAGGTAGTTTGGGCAACTTCACAGAAAATGCAACTTCAGCTTCTGACAGACACTCGGAACAGTTAAAGCAAACACTATAACTACTTATCACCATGTTGACAGCAAAAGAAGAATGATGTGAGGTTTTGGGAAGAAAATTTGCGTAAATTAATCAAGAGAATCCTTTTCCCGAAAAAAAAAAAGACACAATATAGTTTTTAATTTTTGTTTTGATGGCAGGATAATGGTCAGCAGAGGCTCACAAAAACATGAACAACAATAGACACATTAACATTCTTGTTCTTTTGCTAAAGTATCTACAGATTCACGCAGCAAGTATTCTATTTACTAGCGGTTTTATCAGAAAGATTACACTTTAAAAGCTGTGAATGGCATAGATGTTATGTTCCCATGTGCTTTACTTTATCTTGAGTTTACATTTCGTTGATGTCCAGCTTTGGAGTTGCTTACACTACACATACGTACAGAGCATGAAGGGGTATAAATAAATAAAACCTTGGACTTGATACTCACCTCATATTTGCCAAAAATTGGCTTTTGTAGTTGCTTGATGCCTCTGCCCTCCTTCTTGCATCTAAATGGCTAATTAGTTCTGCTCTTAGCTTCATTTCTTTTGACACTCCATTTGTCAATATGAAAATGCAGACACATCCAATGACCAGTATACATACAGCTGCTGAAATCAATGCAACCAATGTTTTAAAGGCTCTTTCATCCACCTTTCCCATAATGTATTTCCTTGGAATGATGATAACTCCCACCTGTTGTTAAAGTGTTGCTTATTATAGAACTTACTACTAGCTACTAAGAAATGTGCTGTAATGCAGCAAGACAAAAATAAAATGAATTAAATAACATTAACTCAATCACGCTGGAGCCTTTCTTGGCACTGAGGCTGATATAAACTTAAAAAGCAAATCTGTATTTGTAAGTTCTTTTATGCCACCTCAAACAAGTCTGAATCTAATAATCCACAGAAGGATAGAGGACTCCTGCACCCGGACTAGAGGTATTAGATAAAATCTCACCATAGGAAGTCTTTTTAAGTTTAAAAAAAATGAGTCAATGTAATAGAGCTTGTTCCTGATCATGGCATTCTCTATATGAACTTCACGATTAGCAGGAAACTTGTTTCCATAGGCCTTCTTCAACAATTGAGCTCCTGCTCTTATCACATGGTCCTCAGAATCAACAGCCATCATGAGCTTTGGCCCTGTCGTAGAGTTCATTAGCAGAGGAGTATTTGTAGAAGTAGAGAGCAACCAACCCTCTTGAGAGGTCAAATAAATGTGTCCACTATGAAATCCGACAAGTTCTTTCATCAACTGCCCAACACTATAAAGTGCTGTAGTTACACCAACAACAGCCACTATACTTTCTCTTGATGAGTCCCAAACTGGCAATGCTGCTGAAAGTAGTGGTGAATCGCTATACTTGCTTACTGCTACATGCCAGGAAGCTGCACCATCAGGTACTTGTGAAATGCCTGCAATATTGATTAGATCATCAGGTGGGATTGGGTCTGCTTTTCCTGTCTTTTCACCAGTGATCGGATCAAGTGGTTCTCTGTACCAAATTGCAGACATGTTATTATGTACAGACTGATCATTCCACCCACGACGAGATGAAAGAGAGTTGATAGCATAAGAACCACCAATCGAATAATTGGCTAGATCGGAGTAGATGTAGAATGTATTGTTACTTCTATGATCTCTATGGAAAGCCTGGACAAAGCCGTTCCTGTAGTTTATAGTGATTGAATTGAGAGCTCTACGACTTGCAAATAGCGCCCATGTTACATCTCTCATTACTTCATATAGCTGCCAAGAGTGTTAAAAAAAAAATAAGATCAAATGTCACCAAGTAAACAAACATTATACACCGAGATCAGAGAATGAAAAGAATGGCTAATGACAACCTCGACTTGCTGTGCTTGATTAACTGGCTTGCTGTACCGCCTGATCACATACTCTGACAGCTTGACCTGAGCTGTGGTTATTTCAACAGTTGAATTGAAGATGTTCCACATTCGTAGTATGGGACGCTGTAGAAGTTCATAACGAAGGCCATATGCTAAAGTGCTTAGTGATTTTTTTGTATATACCCTCGTGAAATGCCAAGTCAGTAAGGTTAGCATCCCTATCAAGATTGCTAGCATGACCTGCAAAAGGCGTTAAATATGAGACCATAAATTAGGTAACTTAACTGCAGCAAATTGTACCAAGTTTCTATATGTTAACCGTCTCTAGATTGTTATACTAATTTACCTTGGGAAAATTTCATATAAGACTAAGAAGAACTTGTTTTCTCTCTTTTCATGTTAAGTTTAATGACTGGCAAATGAGTGCAAAGGGGTAGTCGCATACCATGATGGCAAGGCGAGCAACAAAGACTGTGTAGTATGAGGACAGACAACGGGCACCTGCATACTCGATATCTTCTTGCTCAACATCCCTATGGAAAGTTCTTCGGCTTTCAGTAAACGCACTCTTTCCCCAAGACTTGGCAAAAACAGAAACTCTGCTGGAGATTCTTTTCAGCAGTGATCCCATTGCTTTCTGTGCCGTTTTAATTCTTGTAAACTAGTAGGTACTATAGACTTGCAAGGAACATAAACAAGAAATAAGCAGAGAGAGAGAGAGAGAGAGAGAGAGAGAGGATTTTTTAAGTTTGGTGTTATATATTACTCCTGCTGTCACTACCCAATACTTGGAGCCACATTTGCTACTATATTTTCAAAAGTGGAGAGATCTGGTGTTATTCACTCATCCTTCCTCCACAAAAATCCCTGCCTTTTTCTGTTGTCTTTGGCAAACTTGATCATTGTAACGTGGAAATTTGAACTGGCAATTAAATAAAAAAAATGCCCTTGACCGAATTACATGCTTCTGATTTCTTGTTATATTACGGAAGACAGTATGGACATTACATGTCTCGCTCATGAAATTCCATTAACCCAACCCAAAAGAAATATACTGTGAACATTTTACACTAACCTACTGCCGGAAACTCAGGACCATGTGACATTGGTGCTATGCCACGAGCCAGTCAGGTAAAACTTGCACTGGAGTCCGTATTGATTGGGTCATTCGTGACTTTAGCAATTGAAAATGTAACTCCAAATGGTATTGGTGTGAATGAATCCAGAAAAGAGGAAAAGGGGACAATGCACAGTAAAAGTAAGCATCCTAACTATTCATTTAGAAGAGACAATGCGTGGATTAAAAGATAACGATTCCTGATAGACAACACACATTTCTCTAAAACTTAAAAAAGCAAAAGGAGAAAAGGCTATTCCTCGATTTGTATGCTTTTAAGAATCTTTGTTGATTGATGATGAAAATTTGTAAACAAGAAATGTTTCACAGGTTAAATAAGATGAACTAAATTCAGCAATCTAAGGTGATGCTTGATTTGGGATAAAGACAGTTGAACGCATTTCATAGCGCAACCTCCAAATTGTGTAGTTCTTTAAAGGGCTTCTGGGCTTAACAAAAACCTTTTCTAGAACTACTAAGATTCATACCTAAAAATAAGGAAAGAAGGAAAGGGCGCAATTCAAAGGATTACTACTCTAGCACATTGTTTCTTTTGTGTAACATTACTCTGTTAAAATCTTCAACATTAGTAGCTGATTCATTTGATTTCTTTTTCTGCTACGAAAGATAAAATTAAGATATGCAGCCAAAAGAGCATCTTTCGGGAAAGGCAAGGAGTAAAATTTGGGCTCTGGAGGAAAAGAGTTAGATGAGCATTTGCTTTTGGTTTAAGTGGGGGTAGCTGGATAGAAGACGATCTCCCTTATCTCTTCTATTGAGTAGTGCAAAGGGCGGCTAGACTAAAGAATTTTGGAAAAACCAAAGCGGTATGGGCGTGCACTATGAGCTTGACTTTGTGTGCTTCATCCTCTGAAGCACTGCATTAGTGACTCCACCTCACTCATCCATCATCACCACCTGCTTGTGGCTTTGCTTACTTAACACCCACCAATGCTACTTGCCATACGATAATAACCGAAATTGCGGTTTATCTTTAAGCCCATATGAATCGATCAGAATAAAAAAATATCCATACTTATTTACTTCCAATTGCTATCACAAGGATAAGAGGAGAAGAAAGCATATCGATCATGCCTCTCTTACGCTCCTTTATTCTCATTTTTCACATCTAGAAGCCATCACTTTCGGAGTCTCAAAACAAGCTAACAAGGAGACAACTCCCAGCCAGAGAAGCTAAGTGCACATCTACGGGGCTAGGTTATATAATATTTTGGTACAGGAAGCTTTAACCAAAACTTACTCCCAGCAGTGCAAGAAAAAGGGTGGGAAATAACATCCTTAGTCTTCTCTAATTTTCCTTTCATTTTTTCCCAGGCGAAGGAAGATCAGGTACAGTAAAATGAAACTAGAGACCCCAACGGAGCATGTTTCAGTGTAGTTTAAAAAGGAAAAATAGACATGAAAATGGTGTTCCCTGATTTTCTTCGGAAGAAGGCAGAGAAGTATCTAATTCTAGATGATCAGAGGCTTCAAAAAGTGGCCAGTTCGAACTAGTGGCACATAATAAAAGTAACAAGCACATCGGTTCCAGATATCTTATTCTGGTACCTCCGCTACTGCAGAAGAAATTAAACTACGGACGGGACGTGGTGAGTCACTTATCTTCAATATTTCTTTCTGTCTGCATGGCTGATCACCATTCACAAAGAGCTGTTTGGGTCCACCACGCACTGCATTCCCTGTAAAACTCACATTGGGCAAACGTTGTTATCAGCTGATTGCGACGGGCCACTTAAGATTTACACCAAGAATATGGTTTTGGGATAAATTAGTCACTATCTCTCATCAGGCTATAGACTACAGTGGCTAACGTCGTACGAGGCAATAGGCAGGATCTCGGAACTGATATGGCCCGCTCCTTATAGAGGTGAACACGTGTAGCCAGACATTTAAGTTGAAGCAAACTGTCGCTAATAAGAAACACACTGATAGACCGCATATATATCATAATTTCGGTAAGGATGTCATTTTGATGCAAGCAGCACATTGATAAAGAAGACGAAGTTAATAATTTCTTGATGTCAACTTCGATAACTAACTTTTTACCAACACAAAAAGATGACAAACATGTTTACCAAACTCATAATTGAAAATTTCAAATGATTGCTTCTAAGCATTGTGATAACGATATAGTATCCGGTATATTGTGAACCACGTTTTAAAAAGAAGGGATTAGGTACACCACCATTAAGCAAAGAGCCCCTTTTTTTTTAGTTAAAGGCAGTACTCTTGTACTTATGTACAACTGCATGTCGCCAAATGTAGGTGTTTGATGGCATAAGCAGAGTAGAGACTGAAGAACCATCACACTCAAACATCACAAAGGACAATTCACGAGTCACAACCATCAATCCTAGCCAAATCTAGTGACCCTGTCACTATAAAATCCTCACAAGCAGCACCAAATTGTATAGTGCCAGAGATCCCGCATAAATATTTCATATGCGTCTATTGCAGAAAACTTCATTCCGAAACGAAAATGCAGAATCTTGTCTCAAACCGGGCCTCCTTAGTTTTCTATGCCATAACCTAATTGAGGCT
The DNA here is from genome assembly GCA_033070095.1 of Escallonia herrerae. Lineage (NCBI taxonomy): Eukaryota > Viridiplantae > Streptophyta > Magnoliopsida > Escalloniales > Escalloniaceae > Escallonia > Escallonia herrerae. Next base: position 146,913 of record JAVXUP010002161.1, on the reverse strand, counting down.
GGGCATAACATGCAAAAGGCTGCCTGCTCTTCTCTGTCTCTCCATTTCTTCCATAGATTAGTGAGCAGAACTAAGAAACTCCATGACAGACATGATCTGAAAAATTAGAACACTAGAGGTGATCTACACCTAGAGGCCCCAGTATCAGACCACATGCAAATTCAAAACACTTGAATGTAATGTCAGTAATAGATCTTGGACTAAAGACTTACGAGTAAAACCGAATGGGATATAGAACACACCTCTCATCCTCCCAAAAACTCAAAAGCAGTCAGCATGGGAAAAGGGCAGGGCAGCAGCAATAGGAATCCTCGTTGACCCCTCAATCCTCATTAAGCACCTTATTGATTGTTGAGGGCATACCCTCCTATCATGGTGTATTGAGGATGACAATTTTGCTGCCTTCTCCTACCTTAGGATATTCGTTTCAAGAACCTTGAATGATATGGAAACAGTAAAATGAGCAACTAACAGCGTTGACTTAAGTTAATTACAGATATTTTGATAATCAGTTACACACCCAAAATTTTGAGATGCAACCAGCTCCTACAGAATACAGCTGGTAAATATTAGGACAAAATAAAAGAAAAGAAGGTCCAGCACAACTGCCCACCCCCACTTTCACCTGCAGCAACTAACAAAACGCCTTACTCTCTTACCCTATAACATGTGAGATGGAAAAACTAGGAGGTAGGGCTGAAAAATTTATCTTCAACATCTCTACTATACATGCTAATTCCAAGAAGCTACACCAGCAGCCATTACTTGGAACTCTTGGCCTTTTTCTTCGCAGCCTTTTTCTCCGCAGCAGCGGCTTTAGCTGCAGATTTAACCAGGGTAGTAGGTTTTAGAACGCTTTTTGGGTTTAGTGCCTTTCTAACTTTAAACACCGCCCATCCAGTTCCTATGGCATGGCCTGTAGCATCAAGCCCCTCATGTGTTGCCTTAGCTGCCTCTTCGCCATACCTGCACAAGGACAAATATATCTTCAACCCTGATATCTTCAATTTACAGTAAGATAATCTCATATTTTGTACAATTTAAGTCCCTAAAGCAAGAGAATTCCTCCTGCTAGATGGGGCTTGTGACCCGCAAAGGAACTATTACAAGTATTAGTGTTGCCCTTCCTCACAACTGAAGAATACACTGAGCCAGTTGCACCGTCCAGCATCAAGTAATATCATTGGAATGTCCAGCGGTTAAGTCTTCGAAGCAGGGATACTACTGCAGCAGCATTTCCTTTTGGAAGCAGTGGCCTACATGGGCCTCTTGGTGGTAGCCTATGAGTAGAGAACTGCTGTTAGTGGCCCACACCTGGGCTCACCAGAGGGAAGATGTCAGATGGGAAGCCAGGGCAGAAAACGAAGCCATCTTGGGATTAGTTAAGCCTATCCTAACAGCTTACGTTTTTGGGGTGTTGGTTGTGCTGTGTTGCCTCAGTCCATCTGCCCCGGTCACACCCAGACAGAGACTGCAACAACTCTTAACTCACTTAGATACAGGCTTAAGGGTAAGTTACCAAGTGATAGGATGCGTCGTCTGCAGTTTCAGAGCACAATACCTAACAGATCTAAAACTTGCTATTCTTCTAGTACTGACGTACTGTACGTTCTGAAGACACTTGAATGACAGTTCACCTTTACTTTTTGCTTTAATTTAGCTTATCCCAATTCCCTCCGCTGTACCAAATATCTCGAGTTCAAACATAATAACCATTACACGAGGAGACCTAACTTTATGAGTTTCCTTCGTGGTTTACTGAAATATCGCTATGAAATTTCTTTTGGCACAGTCATCATCAGTGCCATACTAACTTCTTTTCTGTTCATTATTGTACACTACGTCCAATTGCCTCATCATACTTAAAGTTCAAAGAAGTGCACTTACCTGTGGGAAACAAGTCCAGTCGTCACAGTGGATGAGGTTGACATTACATTCTTTCCAGCAACTTCAACAGCATCACAAACCCTGCCTATTCGTACCCCAAAAAAAAAAAAACTAAGTGTGACAGAAAAAGTGCCGTATATTGAAGGAAAATCAAATGCAAAAAAGATAAATCCGCTTATTTCACAACAGGAACCATCTATTTTAAAATTACAACCACTAGCAGTATCAGACAAGATCTAAATGACTCTCATCAGGTTCTCTGCGTTCACAACTAAACTCAATTTGGCTTTGTTATTCGAAATTTTCAACTTATTAGCAACTATGTACACAGCCAAGCACTTCACTACATGCTGGCTTATATATATGCGTGCCAGCCAAACATTTGCTCTACTAAATGCTCCCAACTATACCACATCATCTTACGTCTATGGTATAAAGCAAATTCCACCACTACCATAACTTATATCCCTTACCCTCAACCCAATTAGTAAAAAGGGATATATGAGCAGATTTCATCTTCTCAGTAAACACCAAAAAAGGCACAAGGCAATGGAGCCACAGAATTAGAAGAAACAGCATGTAGCTCGTGGGTCTATTGAACCAACCACCTCCTATGCAGCATGTTTCTTTCCTGTAAATATGCAGCCAAACTACCACAGAAGCAACAAAACAAATGGCCAACATGTGAGATTTGCCAAGAAACCTTATAATCACCCTTCCAAGACCAGTGCTAGCTCACTTGATCTGGTTCAATCTCCAAATCCAAGGCTAATAACCCATCTAGTTCTTACAGGAAGTAATACATAACCATAGGCTATGTTAGCCAAATAACTCAATCCTAGTTCAGCGGGTTTTGGTTATAAAAAAGTTGAAAACAAGAATATGTAGCAATTATATTCAAAGAAAAGCTTCTTAAACATAAGCTACAATATCCGATCACTTCAAGATCAATCTCAGGTGAGCAACAACATTCATCAAATGCCAAAACACAAAGTTTCAGAAGTAAAAACTCCACCAGTCACCATCATTCCTGCTTAATCGTCCAAATCCACCACAAACATCCTAACACCTGATCCATGCTTGCACAGCATTCACCACGAAATAAAACAATGATATAAATTTTAACTATTCAGAGATGTTCTTGTTGTTCCCAATAAGACGGTTTTTGAAGGCAGACTACTTACGAACGACGTAGATCCCCAATGGTACGTCTTATGAACAATGTAGATTCGACCAGCAAAAATTGATATACCAACATTTTATAATTCGAAACAAGGAACAGCAAAAACAGCAAAACCACACATCAAAATACATGTTATCAATGACAGGGAGAGAGGGAGCATACTGAATCCATCCAGTGAAGCGAGGACCATCTCCCCTGGCAAGAGGCCAAAGAACTTCTTGCCCGCTTTAGAGTTTGCCACTGAACTCGTAAAGAACCCCGAAACCTTCACAACCCCTGAAAGCACTCCACCAGCTACTTTTTCCGTCATCTTTGTCACCTTCTTCACCCTAAATAATCACACAAGCATTTACCATACAAAGTATGATTAATCATATAATAAAAAAAAGTTATATAACACATCAGAGAACAATATACAGCATTTCGTTCCATAATTCAAACAGCAAAAGAGTCACTAATAAAGATGAAACACATTCCAAATCAGCATTTCAAGAGTCAAAATAACCAAATTCCCTAACCTTTTGATCCTCTTCAGGGTCTCGGGACTAATCTCAGACTTCGAACCAGGCGCCATCCTCTTCTTCAAGACCTCATTCCCCCACTTCAACCTCTCCATTGTCACATCCCCACACCACAGGATCCCCTTCACCAGCTGCCCCGACCCGGACGCAATCAATTTGGCCGCAGTCCCACTGTAATCCTCCACATTCGGCGCCAACGTCGTCCAGTAGGCCCTACATTTCCCTTCCATCGCCTCCTTCACCTTCTCCGACTCCAAGTCTGCTGGCGACACCTCCCTCGATGCCGCTCCCTCCAAAATCACCCCCTTCTCCTCCACCTTCTGCACCGAAAAGCTGCTGTAGTTTTCCAAAATGCCGTCCAGTTCCTTCAGCAAACGCTCCTGTCCCTTGGACGCGATTGTCAGCCCGTAGTTCAACAAAGCCTCCGAATCGTACCCCAATTCGTCGTCACTCGAGTCTGATCCGCGCTGGGAGGGGGCGGAGAAGGAAAAGAAGTAGTGGGACTGGTCGAGCTTGACGGCGGCGAGGTCCCTGGCGAGGGGCCACTGGATCTCGCCGCCGACGCGGGCAAGGACGGCGACCGTGTTGCTTCCCTGCCGGAGGCAGATGATTTGGAGGTCGCCGATGGCGAGCTCGACGCTGTACTGCTTGTCGATGAGGTGCAGGATGGAGCCGGGGACGGTGATTAGGTTTTCCTCGACGGATTCGGGAGGGGCGGAAGAGCAATTTGGAGCGAAATCGTGAACATTTTCGTCATTGTTGTAGGCGTCGGGGAATAGGTTCTCGACGAGGTCTTTCATGTCGAGGGAGGGGTAAAGTGAGGGTTGGTTAGGGTTAGGGTTAGGGTTAGGGGGGAGTAGGGATGATGAGATGGGCGGGTTTGGATCGTGGATTTGTGGGTACATTGGGGTTCGGGTGGTTGGGGGCTGGGACGCCATTGTTGCTCTAGTGTGATGCTTGACTGAAGTTTATCAGAAAGAGAAGTTGGGATTTGCTCGAGGTAGACGATGATGAAGATAGGCAAAGGCGTGGCCGTGGAGCAAAGGAAAAGATGTTACGGGTAAGTGTCTTGGACTTCGCGCGCAATGTCGGTTTCGTGAATCCGAGGGACTGCTTGTCTGATCAACTTACCTTTTCAGCGACGACAAATTGACACGAATTAGTAGCATTCAACCTAATATCTTGAAGACGGGGAGGAGCAACACTTCGTTGTTAACAGTTTTATTAAAGAGTTTTAGCGACAATTTCTCATATTATATTATATAGGCTTGGTTGAAAGAAGTTGCTCCATCCCATTATTTGTGTAAATTGTATATGCCCATCCAATCACATGAAATGTTACATACACTTCATTTTGTTTTCATAACAAGTTATTATTGTATACGCTATGCACTTTCAAGAATAAATGTAGAAAAATAAGTGAAACGAATATTTTTAAAATGAAATTCAGCTTCATCGTGCTCATTAATGGTATATTGCGCCATTGCATTTCAGATTAATCGTTACTCCAGAATGAACAGGATGAAATCCACCTTTACACCCTCATGCCCATGAATCATACCCATAATCAACTTAAGAAGACTATCGAGACCGAAGAGCACCCAGCTATGGACATCGGAGATTCATTTTTGATCTTGAGTAAGCAACCCCATGTCATTGCCATCTCTGACGAATCCTGGGTTGTGGATGTAGCCAAGACTACCTGCTCTCTCAGACATGGATTGGACCTCGCTCTGAAGCAACATTCACCCCGTTGTGCAAGAGATAGACAATGAATCTGAAGCCCGATCGCAAGTCGATGCGAAACTACACAAGTAATGATGGTCATGGAGGGCGTATGACAATCAGAGTGTTATTGTTCCTCCCCTAAGCATGACATTATCTGCAGCACTCCATACAAGAGTCGGGTCCCCCTCAACCTTCCATGCCATCTCCTTAAAGGATGAACCAAAATAATTCCAGCCTAAACGGCCTAATCCCCATTAATCAAACCGCAATCAACTTAATAGGACCAACTCCAGCCTTGCATCCCAAACCTAATCCCCATTAATCAACTCCGGAATTAACTTATTAAGACCTCGAGATTGGAGAGTCCTACAATATCAATTAAAAAATTGTGGATATTCAAGAGATATTGTTAGGGAGGTAACAGAGTCGGCGTCCACCAACGAAGCCCACATACACTAGATAAACCCAACTTAACCTAAAAGCTTAAGACAATGGGACTTGGTTTCCATCCATCCATCTTGGACTTCCACAGCTGCACGCGTGCAGCTCAACACTCAGCTTCTCACGTGTGAGTCCACAGCCAAGAACCACCTTGTTTTCAAGAGCCAACGGAACGAGTGCGTGGGCAGGTCACCAACACTGAGCTCTAATACTAAGTTAGGCAGATAATTAGGAGCCTAGTGTCCACCTAACGATTAAGCTGATCGGACTGGCTTCCATCTATGTCTACATGCCTACCATATTTTTCACACTTACCTGATGAGTGACTATCACCACTGCACACGTGACTTGGATCTTGCTTTAATGCAAGACAAGATTCATCCCACCGTGCAAGAGAGACAAGAAACACTTGATTCAATACCTCCACATGCGCAAATAGATCTTTATATTCTCTCATAAAATGCATGATAAATGATGAATCTGAAGCTCAGTCATAATTGTCAATTGCATGCTATAATCAAAAGGTCAATGTAAACATAACTACCCAAAGCATGATGGTCATGAAGGGTGCATGACGATCACAATGTCAGCTCCCATTAGATTGGGCTACACCAAAAGTCAAAAGAATCCTCCAAATATATTTATGTTCCTTCCTAAGCATGACATTATTTTTGCAGTATCGCGTACAATGCATTTACACGGCCATGAATTATCTCCCGAAGGAGTGCTGCATAGGCAAAATGAAGATCTCCGAGGAATATCAATCAAATAGTCAATTTAGACAAAGAGTTGATGCACCGGATTTCAAGGCACCTTTAGGTCTAAACCACTTTAAAAGCTCAAGAGCAAAGTCCGAATTTCCATGGGACCAAGCTCGACGATAAGAGTTGAGTTATCGAGAGGGCCACCTTTAACTGGTGCAGGCTCACCGCCACTGTCCCCCTCAACCTTCCATGCCATCCTCTTCATCTCTGACTTGTCTTGGTTTGCAGATAAGCTTGTTTCCGTTACCGCCTTTATCTGAAAGTAGTTAAAAACCTAAATATGTCAAGCAGTGTTCAGGCACATGTAAAACTGTGATACTGAAGCTGCCTTTTTGTTCATATTCTAGGGAACTACATAATTCCATTAGAGAATTTGTATCACGATGCAAATCCACTCTGGTTTCCCAATTCTTCGATTCAAGTCTCTAACTTGCATCCCAATCCAACCCAATGTGCTAGTGCATAATGCTATGTAGTGCACTATTGCACGTTAGTTTATCTCCCCAAGTGCAAGCCCGGGTTGCGTGACAGGGAGAGGGTAAAAGCATGATATACATTCTTAAGCACGCCTAGCAAAAACTTCACTAAATAGTACGTCTAAGATAAGAGCCGAGCCACTAAGCTTCAGAGAGCTTAGAAGCTGAGCTCGAGCTTAGCTCATTTGAATTACGAAGGATCTTTTTCCGAGCAGAGCCTGAGTTTTTAGTTCGTATGCAACTCTACTTGTACTGTCCTCGTGGCATCTTACTTACAAAATTTGAGCCTTGAGCATAAGACATCCCTTAAATTTATATGTAAGGACCAACAAACCTTGCTTCAACTAGAAATATTCCCCACACTATATTGGGTAAAAACTAAAAAGAAACTAAAGGTGCCATAGTCCAGTATTCAAGACAACTATAGATCTGAATTGTGTGGGTGATGTCATAGTTTAAACTGTAATTCACAGACTGCGCATACCATTTTTCCAGAAAAGATCTTCTTCAATTCAACCTTGGCTAGTGTTGAATAGTCGGAATCTTCACCAGCCTAATCATCACGAAAAAGGTTGATGAGGCAATAAACTGTGAATCATTTGAAACAAAATGCCAATAGTGTGCTATTGACAATCAAGGACATAAAATAGTGTTGCACAATTTCAGCTGTCAACAGTTCACGCTAGTAAACAATACTGTCGCACAACTCCAAACGCCAATGTTCACGCTAGTACTCATCACTGAGGTTGAACACTGTAAACAACATTACTCTACTAAAGCTCATAATCGTAAGCTTGTATGACATCTTGATAACATGCATGCACCCATAACATGTAAAGACCATTCTACTTTCATAAGCAGAGGTATTTCATCTGATTCCCCATTTCAAGAGAAAGCATGACGAATACTCAGCTGCAGAACTTCAAGATTCAAAGTTGTCTTACAATTACAAAAACAAAAATACAGAAAGAAGGGTGCTTTAGTGAACCGACACAACTGGTGTGAGGCTTCCCTTAGCTTTCAAATGCAGAAAGGTAACCAAATATGGAAGATTGAAAAGCTTAAGGTAGATTGCTTTTACCTCGTATAGATGTGCCAAACGGAGGAGAACACTTCCATCCTCCAGTTCCTGCAAAGCTGAGGTCAAGAAAAAGAAAAGAAGGGAGAGAGAATGCAATTGTTACAAGTTATTTTAACCATCTGACCTGAAGAGTGATTAACGCGACGTTAAGAGGTAAGCTGTAGTTTGGATCCATGGTTGTTGCCTTCATCAAGTGAGATGATTTCCAATCTTCCAGTTTCTGTCAGATGGTAAAACTATCAGATTATACTCTTATAAGCTCTGCCATTTCATCTTTCAAACAACTCCAATCCACCGTACCTCATGTGTGAAAGCTAAGAGAAAAGGTGAGTAAATCTCTTGGCCAGTTATTCGGCGCCAACGTGATCCAGCACCAAGCTGGTTGATGCTCAAATAATAATTTCCTCGGACCTGATCAAGAATGTTAAAGATGAAGATGGAAATAATACCTGAAAATTCAGTGAAACCACTAATATCTCAAAAGCAATTACTTTTGGCCAATACATGAGCACTAAAGTTTTTATGAGGAGTTTCCATCATCAATCTGCTTTCTAATGGCCATCACTCTTTAGACACGAATAATATAGGACCTAGTCAGTGGATACCTGTAACGCCACGACTTTTTAGAGGTGCCCAATATAATTACTTGTTTTTTTTAAGTAAAAGGATGATGATTTTCGGTGACAATTGGGATTGGCATTGTCATGCTTGTTAGGTGTCATCAGGTCATCGTGACCCCTCATGCTTAATGAGGAGTCAGTGTTGATTACTACTTTGATCGACACCTTGTACTACCTATCATCGTTGTGCTTGTAACGTGTCACCATACTATCGCGACACGTCTTGCTTTCTTGGCCTTGTCGTGCCAGCTAAGTGGCATAATCTTGTCTCGCCACCTCGTGTTTCTTTCCACCTCATGCTTCCTAAGAATATCTATAAATAGCCATTTGAACTCTTTTCAAATCATTTCAAGTTATCTTTGACTTTCACCAATAGAAAGTGAGTGAGAGAAGAAGTTTAGCCATGATTACGGAAGAATGATGATAGAGACTTAATTAGAGGAACAGTTTAAGTGATTTCTTCATGGTAAGGGGGATTTCATATCACTATTCTTCTATGCCAAGTGGTTATTTCTTTTCGTTCGTCGTACTGCTAAACACTATTGTTCTGAAATCTTGCTCAAATATTTATCTTGAATATTGGTAAATATCTCATTTTTGAAATACGTTTATGTGACGTGGCTTAAGTACTTTTGACCAATGACAGTGCTTCAGTGATTTGTCTATGTGCGTGATATGTTATGATCATAATACAACTGAGATTTGGCGGATTCCTTTGAGGATGCCGAAGCAAGATGCTTAAGTGTTATCTTTTGATGTGCAAAATAGACATTAAATTGGTTTACTAATTATTCGGGGTACTAAGCCACGATTATGTAAACTATTTGACTACCGAATATGTTGTTCCCGAATTGTTTAGCGTGTTTTATTCTGATCCTATGGTGCTATGATTATTTCACTTGCTGGGCTATCTAGCTCCCTTCCCCCCCCCCCCCCCAAAAAAAATAAATAAATAAACATCAAACACTATTTACCTTTCCAGTGCAAATGATTATTTTGGTGAGTACATGCAAGCGGGGATGTGGGCGGGACTCGCAGTTTTGGAGTTTAGAAATGTTTGTAACTCCTTTTTAGGACTTGTAATCTAATTGGGATTGTGGTAATGATGTTGACGATATTGAATTATATTATCAGCAAATTGGGTCTTCACAGTACCCACACCTCCCACAGTTCATCGGGGTGGGGGGTGGGTTGGTGCGTGGGGGGAGAGGCATTAAGAATTTGTAGAGCCGTAACAACTAACAAGTACAAGAACATGCATTTATTTATTGGGGTGCAGGATACTGCAAGAAAAAATGAAAAGGCAAGGACCAAAATCGTAACTCTAGTAAAAACCGGAGAGATCTTGTGTGTTTTTGTACAGGTATTGCTCGTGGGAAGAACGGAAACAAGGTCAATTTCGAAGTCATACATCTAACTAAATTTGTTTCTTATTAGGTGAATCCTGATGAAAAGGATAAGTGCACCCAACAAACTAGAGAAGAAATTATACACCAAAAGGACAAAAGAAAAAAATTTAAACTTGTTTTTTATACGAAAGCCGACAAATGGTCTTCAAGTATCTTTGTAGAGACAGGATTGGCACATAGGCAAATAAATCTTATTCAACCTTACATTTAAGGACCATATGGTTGTTAATACGTGACCAGAACCCACCAAGATTCAAAGAATCCAAAGGCAACACACATTGTTTGGTATACTACCCTCTTAACAAGCCATAAACTATCTTAGCATCAATATGACTAATTCTCGGTGGCATGGTGACGAAAATCGAGAAGGCAAGAATGTGCCATGCAAGAAAATTGACATACAAGGCAAAAGGAGGCACAATCGGGATTTGGCTGATTGGTTAAACAGAAATTATATGAATTAGGGTTGATTGAGATTCTAAGAGGATGCCCAAGGAGTGGATGGAAAAAAGATTTGATACCTATATACAAGAAAAGGGAGATATCCAAAGTTGCAACAACTTTAGAAGGATCAAGCTCACAAGTCACACGTAGACTAAGACTGGAGACTAGAACATTTGAGAATCAACTTGGTTTCATGCTTGGGAGATCCACTTGTCGAAGTTCTTTTATTGATTAGGCAATTGATGCAGAAATTTAGAGAAAAGAGGACGATCTGACATGGTCTTTATAGATTTGTAAAAAACATACGATAAGGTACGAAAGAAAGTTTGCGGAGGGCTCTTGAGAGAAAGGAGTTCCTACCAAGTATATTGAAGCGATTAAGGCTATGTATGACAGAGTGACTACTTGTGTGAGAAAAACGATGGAATGACTAGTGAATTCCCAGCCACAATTGGACGTGACCAAGGGTCAACTTTAAGCCCATAACTCTTTATTCTGGTTACGGATGAGCTTACAAAGGATGTTCAGGATGCGGACCAGTGGTTTATGTTATTTGTGGATGATATAGTTTTAGTTGATGAGACTAGAGTAGGACTAAATGTTAAGTTGGAATTTGGAGAAGTGCTTTGGAATCCACAGCTTCAGGTTAAGCAAGACTTACATTGAGTACCTGGAATGCAATTTTAATAAAACTACAAGGAGGTTGAGGGAGGAGGCAAGTATGGATGGTAAACAAGTACATAAGCAAGATATCTTTAAGTATCCTGGAATAATAATGACCAAGGAGGGAGAGACTGACAAGGATGTAGCCCATAGGATTAGAGTAGGTTGGCTAAAGTGGAGGTCTGCGTCTTGGGTGTTGTGTGATTGGAACGTTCCTCTCAAGTTGAAGGGAAAATTTGGTAGGACGGTAATGAGGCCAACAATGTTGTATGGTTCAAAATGTTGGGCAACTAGGAAACACCACATACATACAATGAGCATAGCCGGAATTCAAATGGTTAGGTGCATATGTGGCCACACAAGGAGGGGTAGAATGAGAAACGAGGATATTCACAACGATATGCGGATGGCGTTGATTGAGGCAAAGATGAGGAAACATCCCTTGAGATGGTTCGGTCATATCCTATGTAGGTCTTTAGATGCCTCTGAAAGAAGAAGTGATTTGTGCCAAGTTGATGGGAAAAGACGAGGTAGGGTTAGGCCGAGGATAACTTGGGGAGAAACAGTGAGAAAAGACTTGATTGCTAGGAATTTATCAGAGAACATTTGCTTTGATAGAGGTGAATCGAAGAAGAGGATTCATGTTGCTGACCCCAACTAGTTTGAGACAAAGGCTTAAGATTTGGGTTGATTAAGATTTGTGTCTAAAAGGATTTGATATAAAATCCTTAATTAAGATTTAGGAGTTGAGCAATATTGGAATCTTTGCTGTATCCTACAAAAGGACCTTTGCTGTAGTTGATTCTGATATCACGTCTCCTATCCCGTATACATCTCCTAATTCCCCGCTGTATTTACATCGAAACAAGCAGTTATTTAATTGGTATTCGTCCCCTCTTACATAGTTCGAAATTGGCATCCATAAGCAGCAATTCACTAGTCAATACGTTGAAGGAGACATATTATGGACAGCAGGAATAAGGAAAATACACCTGACCCTACTCCAAGACTGTTCAGATTTGAAAGGAGTATATTGGTAGGCATATGCAGTATATATCTATATAACAGTACCAAGAGTGCTTTAAGGCGAAAGAAACTGTAATGTCCGTCCCTCTAAAATGGACCTGCTTTTATCTCCATCACAGCATATTGATTCAGAGCATCGCATTCTCAAGATGAAGTAGTATCAATTAAGATGCAACAGTAAGAGCCAGAAAGGACCAAATGCATATAAGTTGAGTTGTTTTATGATGCCATAGAATAAGTCCTTCACATGTGCCGTTAACAAAAACAAAGACGCGAGTCTAAACAGTTCTTTTTTGGTTGAGTACATTCATTCGTTTTTCTTGTTCAGTTTGAGTATAGCCTATGTGCAAACCAGTTAATTGTAGGGCTAAAAAAGCTCGCCCAGTGCATGAGGCTCCTGTCATTGCAACATTTGGGGAGGGTTGGATGCTCACAGCCATGCACCTGCTATAGCAGAGAGGCTGTTTCCATGAATTAAATCCGTGACCTCCAGAGAAACCAGTTATTTGTCTGGCTAATAGGTTATATCAGATTCGGCGGAATGTTTTTAGTCATGTCCGATGTCATATTTGGCAGAAAACTATAGCAATGTATTTCACAAATTGGATGTGATAAATTTCGCCTCTATCAATATGACTTGATCGTCTATCCACTATAGCAATTAGACCTAGAGCAACGCATTCCACATATCAGATAAGAATCATTGGTAGCCTCTAATTTCATACCGTAAGTCCTTCACATGTACTGTTAACGCACACTGTTTCTGCAAGAGCTTCACCCACTCCTCTAGAATCATCATAGATAATACGCCTTGAACACCAAAAAAAAAAAAAAGTGACTGGTTTAATATGTTTATGCTGAATATATGGGGCATGGGGGAGGGAGGGAGAGAGAGAGACCTGTGGAGCATTAGTTCTAGTTCTCCATCTTCAATGCTGGCTCCTCCAATTGCACGATCAACCAAGACTGACATTTCAGCTTTCTTATCCATTGTGAAAAGTCCAAGATTGAGCTGAAATACAAAAAAGAGAAGTTTAACAAATAATTTTTAACCCCCAAAGATATCATTAGTACTGCTACATCCCTGCCTTATTTTGTGATATCCACACCTTCTTTGTTACTGAAGGGTAAAAATTTGCACTTTTTAGCAAATAAAAAGCTGTGGAGCAGAGAAGAAAAGGTGGTGGGTCCTCCCCCAGAGAAAGTACAATAATAGTCTATACTTCTGGTTTTGAACAAATTCATTTCCCTTTATATCTATCATAATGCATTTGAGAGCTACATAGAATACATAATTGACACTAAATAAAAAGAGAAACGGTAGCCCCACCATCGGTTGAATGTTTCAGCCTAACACCTAAACAGCTAACTGCAAAAGAACATCCCCATACAACCAGATGCATATGCATGCCTGGACATGATTGTGTGTCAAAATGCATTCACACAGAACATTTATGGTTGGAACTACGATTATTCCCCAAAGAAATGCATTTACTTCAGTCTAAATGTCCAGTAAAAGTATAAATAAATCATGATCGTGAAGTTATAGTCCAGTAAAGATCCATTTCTGTTCCTTGGTAGCAATATAACTACAAGATCTACTATTTAGAAGTATGCCAATTCTCTGAATTCAAAGTCCTCATTCTGCAACAAGAACTGGATACTTCGTAGGTTTGATCCAGGCCTCTCACAACTAGCAAGACAGGCCAGCCAAAGATTGCCTCATTAATTGGGTCTACTGATGATAGGACACTTCAGTGTGCTATATCATTGCTACTTTCAAACTGCAACATGGTCTCCAGAACTAAAAAGTCGAGGAACTTACTGGATAGTAGTTTCCTGCTACAGGTTGAGTAACCGAAAGTGGCCAGTCTGCTCTGTAATCTCGAACCTAAAATGAAACCAGCAGAGAGCATGTGAAACTCCACAAAAAGTGAAAAACAAAAGAAAAGCTTTTGATGAGAGTAGCAAGCTTGAAAGAACAAAAATCGAAGCATAAGCAATAAGCATGGTAAGTTGGTAAAACAAGATAAGTAGGGAACATATTGTCTGCCCAACATGCACATAGGAAACACCAAGTAGACTTTGAGATCAACCAGAGCCTAGTTGATAAGAATTTCAAAACTGACACGTATTCGAATGTGTATTGAAGCGATGGCTTGTCATTTTAGCCGCGATGAAGCATTACTAGCACAGTGATGTGCATCATCCTGACCCACTAAATCTCTTGGATGTGTGCGAACTAACAATGCCACATTTAAGAATCTATATACGGTCCATTTTCCAATTTTCCGAAAACAATGCCACATTCATTTTCAACAGGTTATAATCCATCTTAGTTTGGAAGATCCTCAGCTTAAAGTGAACATTTATATGAAAATAACGTAGCCTTTTGTCTAATATCAGTACTTAATCTTGTTATTTGTATAAGCCTTATATCAATTACATGATACATTTGGGAAATTGACGCATACGATAGTAGGTGGTTAAACAAGGTAAATATTATATTCCTTCTAGAGAATTTTGAAGGCATAGGATAACTAAAGAAAAGAATCATATTAAACTTACGCGTTTTAGAAAGTCCCTGCCATTGGAATCAGTGTAGAACACCTTCTCAGTGGCCATATTTGCTGTTATTCTCGTAATGACCTCTTTCCCAACACCGTCGTATGTTGGAATTGGACCAATCTTTACAAAAAAGATGTTAGAACTATTCATTTTGAATTTAGAAGAGTGAAAAAATGTTTATTTACTTTCTTCGGAGGTAATATCGTCAAGCATCTTCTATATAGAAGTTACATTCGACGAGGAGAGATCAAAAGCGCATGAGATTGACTTACAGTGAACTCAAATTCAGCATGATCTTTGTCTTTGTAAAGTCTAACTACCTGACGAAACAACAGTACATAGAAAATGTAAAAATCTTGGCTGAGGAAGACCAACCAGAGGATGTGTCGTCATAGAATGGAGAAGGTTTTAAAGCGACCCTATTCTGCAGTAACTTAAGTGGTAAGCATCAGTTAGAATGAACCCCCATGATACACACTTTCCCTCATTTTTTTTTGGTTTTCTCTTCATTATATCCATGCATCTAGACTGAACTTAAAAAAGAAAATCACGCACCATAAGGAGGAGGAGCAGAACTGGAAGTAACCCATTGTCGGTAGGACTGTAGACAACTGAAAGCATGTTACATTTAAAGTAACAAGGGTTTGTTTTTTCAGCTACATTCCAAATCCATGGCCTGAAGTATCTCCCATGTTTTTGAAATGCACCAAAATTGATATCTCGGGTATATTAGTGCGTTAAAAGTTGATATTTATGCATATTTACACACTAAAGAAACATGAGTAGTATAATGAAAATCCTAAATATGGGATACTAAAGCGACATTCTACTGATACTTTCCCGTTTTACCCCTTTCTTTTGACTCGATGAAAATCATTAAAAATATGACCTGATAGATCCATGAACTAAATTGCTGGTGAACTTCGTCAACTAGTGGTCCACGAATGACCTTCAAGGGAACCTGCAAGTAAACTGGATATATCAGTTGCCGATGAATGAACAATCGATAAACAGTTAATAGGGTAAGGATGTCAGAAGGGATACGTGTGAAGGTCATGGCCAGAGAAAGAAAATAAAAATGTTGATTGTGGATCATATTTTTGCAGTGTTTGGTTAGAGACTCTCTTTAGGGCGAGCCCAATTATATGATTTATCAGAATTTCTCTTTTTTCATGCCAGAATAAGAAGTCTGACCCACCCCACACGCCCAATTCTTTTGGTTTGCTTTCTTTGCATTTTGGGTACTTCTGTTGAATCTTGATGTGTCTCACAACCAAGTAATTCAAAAAGGAACCCCACAAAAAGAAACTTTTGTTGAGCTAAAGGGAACCAAAATAAGAGAGAGAGATCACTTACTGATCTCGAAACAACAGCTGGAGGAGCTCCATTAGGGCGGAAAATATACGCACCAGAACGCTGCAACAGAAATACACTTTAAATGATTTATTTGATAACTAAAATGTCCTAATATACTTATCCTTGCACAAGCATTCCAAATGTCTACCTGGGGATCCGCATCTCCTCCACTCGAACCATACCAGAGATAGCTTTGTTGAACTGGTACATCAACCTGGTAAACTGACATAAATCATGAAAAGGTACTAAACAGGTAAACTAAAACAGCTTTCGCGAAATCCCTGTGTCAGAATGAAAACCACAACAGACTAGACCACAAATGGAACTCCTTAAATTTAGCTATGTGAGGCCACCTTAACAAACCAACCGATAAGTTACGAAATCTTGACAACCACCCTTATCATTCAAACTCTTCCAGTTTGTGCCAAATTAATAGGAGATCTATTGGTGTCAAGAGAGCCAGCAATGAGACATGGCTACCAGATGGCAACAAGAGGTTAAAAGGTAGCACCGTCGCATTTTTGAGTGCATCTCTTCTTTTTGTTTTGGAATCTCTGGCGTGCAGAAGTATCAAGAAGATAGATTGCAGTGTCAGAATCATAGATTTCTTCCAAAAATAGCCAAGTTCAAATGTAATATTGTTCCATTAACTACAGCACTTGTTGAATCAGGTTGAGCCTTAAACCTGAAATGTGACATTTCATGTGAAGTGTGAACCATCTTGTACACATAGACTAGGTGACCAGAAGTCTTCTCTTTGACAAACCAAATGATGAAAATGTCTGCAAAGTGTTTTGAACAGACCAGATGAAATGAACAATTAATTTCCACCCCCTCATCCCGGCAGGGATCAAAGATACTTTCTCTAATCTGCTTGTAGCAAATTAGAAAAAGTAATTTGCGAAAGTCTCCAATCAGGTGTAGATGCATTCCTTTGTGCATGGCCAATAAGTCAAAATGCGTGTTTAATCATGTTTTTGAATTTCTGACTTATTCCTTTTAAACAAGGCTTAGTTATATGATGATAAATCGTGTTGATAGGTGTCCAATCATACTTTATAACCAACAATTGTTGAGCCAATATGTATATCATTCTCAACGTCTGGACTCCCAAGTATAACAGTACTAGTAGCCTACCCCAGTTTTCGAATTGAAAATTCGTTGAAGTTGTCCAGACGTTGAAGAGAAGGACATCTTCAAGCTTCCTGGTCCGATCTCAACTGTCTCATTCTGTGGAAGGTCCATTACAGGGACATACCCAATTCTTCTTTTTCCTGTACCTGAAACACGTGAAACAGCTTAACCTATAAGGAAAATCTTCAACATGCTCTGCCTCAGTTGCCCATGACTTATGTTGCCCTTTTCTTTTTCATATTTTTCTGTAAGGCAGAGAGCTTGATTGTGCTTGGGACACTTATAAAGAAAAGCATTGTTCTTAGCACACTAATGAAAGGGCTCAATAATAACAAATATAACAGGATTTACTGATACAGGAAGTAAGTTTGACAAATACCTTGTCCAGCCATTTTGGAAATAAAATAGGTACTCCAACCCAGAGGCGGCACAGATGCTTGAAAGAAAAGCCAGTACTTGGGAACTTCTTGTGGCGAGTTTCCCAAATAAGCCTTCGTGTAGAAGTTCCTTAGGTTTCTGGTGACATTATCCAACTCCATGTATTGTGCCTCAATCGTATTGCCCGTGGAATCTTGTACAATAAGGTTAGCATCTTTAACCTGTTTGGATGTCTCATCGATTAACTACGTTGATGTACAAAAGACGTAGCCAAACCACTAAAGCATGCAGGAAAGGTGATGAAGCATATATTTCATTTTATAGCCAGACCCCG
The DNA here is from genome assembly GCA_033070095.1 of Escallonia herrerae. Classification (NCBI taxonomy): domain Eukaryota; kingdom Viridiplantae; phylum Streptophyta; class Magnoliopsida; order Escalloniales; family Escalloniaceae; genus Escallonia; species Escallonia herrerae. Next base: position 128,900 of record JAVXUP010002161.1, on the reverse strand, counting down.
CGATGGTGGGGGCCTCATGCACTAGTCCGCCCTTTCTTTATAAGGCATATAAATTTAGACCCTGTTCAAACCAAAAATAGTAATAAAAACTCAAATCTCTTTTGTGGAATGGTGACGTGCCAAACAAGCTAACAACCGGATACTCAAGCTAAGACCCAGATGTGAAATCTTTTTGTCATTTCACTCCATCTACTGCAATATATTTTATTGGAGACGTTTTCTTAAAACACAAATTGCATAATGCTCCTTTATAGTGGCAATATTTAAAACCCTAGCTTGGACGACATGACGACATCTTTTGCACAATTGCACCCAACCTCCCCCCACCAGCGCCTTATCCAATAAGTGATGTCTATCTCCTGCTAAGACATCTTAGTAGTTCAATCGCTAGATATTGAGGCACAATGAAGACCAACTCAACCAACCTTCATTCTGTCTTTCCTGTTTCAATTTCAGCACTGAGCATGTATATTTCCTTTTGATGCTCCCTATTCCCAAAGGCCACCAATATCCTAATTTTCAGATATATGGAGCTTATATCCACCAAATTCCAAGCTTGTAGCATCGAAAAATGTTGGCTTTACTAGTCTGATGGCTTCAGAAGATGAGTCACTTTGTTTTTTTAAGCAACGTGAGAAAACATGCAACAGTTGGTACTCCAACCATGGGTAAAATAAAGTATGGCTTCTTACTCAGACTTCATGTTTTAGAAGGGATATGCTCACCGGAATCCTGATAGTCTGAGTACGATTCCATCCGAGAGGATTATATGCCACAACAACCTAAAACATGACCAGAAAATTTAGTAAACAATTTCAAGAATATATGCTAACCTGAAAAGAGATTATATAGAAAGGAAAGACTACCAAGCTCTTTCCTTCTGGAATATCTTCCTCGGTTGGTGGACAAAAACTTATGTTAAGCAACTGACACTGTCACAACAAAAGAAAGAAAAACATTACGAAGGATGGCATAATTGATTATCTGACAACCAACAAGGAAAAAGGCCTGTACCCTCCCCCTTGCCTCCAAGGAAGACAAATGAAAAAAGATGGACAGTCGGGATGTGTCCAGTTCGTTTGTACTTGCATGTTACGTGCCAAAAGAAGTGTGAGCCAGACAACTGCATGCATCTACTTCTAGGAAGGCATTTAAACGCATTACTCTCAGTTGGTATATCAAGTCTATACCTTTCAACTTTTTACGCTGCAAGCTTGGTCATGACACAATGCAACATTTACTAGTTTAATGGCAGAATCAGTCCTTTAAGTTTGAGCAATTAGAAAATGGAGTACGTGCAAAAATGTACATGCAAGTCTTACCAAGGTGTATGCATCTATGATCAGTGCAAGTCTATTCAAACCATCAAATTATCTTTAACTGTAAAGGCAGCCAACTTGCTTCAGAAATACCAGGAAACTTCAAGGCAATAAAACAATGGCATATTTACAAGGTTACCTTAGCTTTTATTTGAAATATAAAGTCTGAATAGTTGCAAATTTTGGTTTGAAGCTTAATCATTAAACATGTAAAAAATTGACCTACTGACTGATCATTTGGACAGTAAAAGAGAATAGAGTAAAGATAAGAGGAAAAAGATAGACAAATTGAATGGCAAAATTGCATTCATGAAACATCACCTGGTTGAGCGTCAACATGGGTTTGGCACATAGGTTGCGTGGTCCTGAACTAACTAGGCATGACAGGGCCGAGCTAACAACTGCTTCTGCCTATCAAAGGCAATGCATTTGAATTTTATGAACCAAAGAAGAACATTTAGTAAGCAAAGCATGAAAGCACAAGGGGCAGACTGAATACAACTAAAGAAGTTGAGAAATATCAAACAGCCCACCTCAGAAGCTCCAATTGCCAAGCGTTTTGCATAGTCGTTTGTGGTATGTTGTTTAGCAGTACCAGTAACAGCATCATGGTGCTGCGCAATTCCTAAAGCATCCCCTAAGCTAAAAGTATGGGGACCAGTAGATCTCCTACCAACCAAGAACTCAAGCTGGCGTGCTGCCTATTTTTAAATTGTAAATGAAAAGGAGAAGATAAGAAACCTCTGTCCGGAACTACACATCATTTTTCCACAGAAACATATTCAGTCATCAAACCTACTGTTCCAACTTCTCGACGCATGAGCACATTGATGTTAACTTTTATGTGCTTTTCTAAGGATAGATGTAGACTTCAAAATTAATTTTGAAGAGCGGACAAAATTTGGGTTCAGAAACATATTAAAAGACAGGCGAGGCTCCCCAATTCAAATACTTCGTGGACTTGTAACATAAACCCTCAAGACAGAGAAGTCGTAGTGCCTTACCAAATAATATCCACTCAACATTCGGATATATCCCTTCAAGCCTGGGCGACTAGTAAAATATCCAGTCCAGTAAGCATTTGCCCTGTCAGCATATCTGCAATCAACAGACAAGTATTTCTTTCAAAGGACTAGATCAATAGACTAACCGGACTTTCTTGGAATATTAAAGAGGAGCCAAGTACTCACGGAAAGTAGTCATCAGTTTTTAGTGGCCAGGATGCATTTGCTGCATTTTTTGCTTCTGTGTAGATAGATGGAGTAGAATATAACGCATTCACTCGACCATCCTGTGACAGTTTAATTCACTATAATCCATTGTGCCTAAATTGTGTCAAGTACAAGAAACGCAGAAGGAACCCTTTTTCTTTTTTCTCCTTTTTTCAAGCTAGGTATACGAAAATGATAAGACAATGTAGAACACAGAAAGATGCAACATCAAGCAGCTTCAGTTTGCCATCCATATAAACAAGAGCTTAAAGGTTTTCCTACTTTTAATTTCAGGCATACTGTTGAATAGCACAACATAGGGAGCAAGTGTACCGTCTCAATTTCAGAGGACCTTAATATCAACTCATATGATATAACATGACATTTAAGGGGTTTAAACTTGGATTTGGATTGCAAAAACGTTAGGTTTCGAGGACGCAAGACATGGCTTTGACAACTCCAAGATTGTCAGAACGAAGCACATCTGGTGCATGGGATAGGTTACTTTTGACATGTGAGTTGTACATATTAACTTTAACGAGGCATTTGACAAAGAAGTTTGAGTTCCATCATAAATACTTTCATTGGCTTTGGTGCTTTCGGTTTAGTTCATTTAACTTAAATGCTGGACAACTAAAAAGCAAATTCACGAGTTTAATGTATGGACTTAATACCTTTCCCTTTTTATTATCGATTGAAAAATTATATGATCTGATGATAACTAAGTCATGAAAGATGTAAGGCTCTGGGTACCTTAAGGCCTATGCCACATATAATCCGAAAATGATATGGGATATCAGGAGCAAACAAATACATCAAGCAAGCCACTGGCTTCTGCCACAAGTACATGCATGTTCTCCTCGTGCATAATTAAGCTGGAAAGCACCTGGAATTTGGCTAGTATATATGGGAAAAGAAAAACTGCGAGAAACAAGTTTAAAGTTTCTGTAGCTAAATTGGAAATTGAACTATACCTTGTTCACGTAATGAAGGAGCTTGTCCATTTGCTTGAACCAAGACTCAGCGTATTGGTATTGGAAGTCATCACCCATGGTCCACATAACATGATTTGTTCGCGTAACATTTGCCTATGCGTCAATAGGGCTCAAACTATTACCAAATTACTTATGAAGTTATACATCTAGTGACTAGGACTGTCCTCTATTGGGAGCTAAAACAAAACAAAAGCCATATATTGCAGAAAAATAAGTTGAAGTTTACTTGAACCATTGCAGCATCAATGAAATCACTAACACGACTTTCAACATTGTAATCATATATGAGAGGATTATCCTGCAGTTTAACACCGACTATATGAGACAATTGAAACTGTGTACGCATAGGCTCGGTTTCCCTTAGAACAAAAGAACCTGCACAGGGATGATGTTGTCAAAAACTTCAAAATTGAAACCATTTGGTGGACTGTAGTGAACAGGAAATGCATTGGCAAAGATCTGCACAGAATCAATACATGAGACAGTTAAACAGTAAATTAGTGATGATAGAACCAATTAGTGTTATGATATACACAAAAATAATAGTAGTAGGGGCAATGATACAGAACGAAAGTTGCAGTTCCGAACCTGAGATGTGGAACCAAAAGTTTTGGACCCACGCCATACAACTTCAAGAGATTTGTCTTCCTTGCGCTTTGCCCTGTCCTGATAATCAATCCGGGCAAAATGTACAGAGTCGAAGCCAAGCTAAAGCACAACAAAATCATAGGAAAATCAGGTGCATTCTTTAGTATATAACACAAAATATAGAGCCCATTTACTCTAATGGTGTTAATCATGACTCTCTTAGACCAAAGCACATTACAATTTTGGATAGTGGAAAATACCAAGTTATAGTGATAGAAACAATGTCAACCTTCACTAGAAGCATAAATGTCATTTTAAGGCCGATAGGTTAATGTTACCTCAGCACCAAGTAGGTAAGCTTGCACTGCAGAGTGGCCAAATGGATCAATCTGCCATCCAGCACGAGGGGTTCTGTTAAATTGGCTCTTTATCAAGTAATGACCCAGAGTCGTTTGGTCAATCATGTCAATGTAATGGGTTGTTGCTTCATCGTGCATACACCAGCCACCATTTCTGAGCCAGAAAATCATCTAACTTCAATTCATATCATATTCCTGAACTCATATTCCTTTCTCAAGTATTTAAAAGCTGCCAAGTAAACTGCATACATGAATTCCAACTGGCCAGCATCAACAAGCTTTCTCACAATTTCTTCTGTCTCTAAATTTTGCTCATCCCACCATCGATGAAAGAAGGCCTAATGTCCACAATGTTAGCCAATCAGAATATCATGAGGACTTCCACACATAAGGAATGAAAAAAGATATGATTATACGCACACAGCTTATGAGATAAACACACTGTGTTTTTACATGCAAAAGACAATTAGAAAATGGTCAATCTCGTGCGGACACACCGGTAAGACCCACCCATTAAAGAGACATGAAACATCAGTTGACTACTGCTTGATTTGAATAAGCACATTACTTATAGGAAATTAGTTTGTATGTCTATTGCAGCTGGTAATATTATCTTGGATGTGACCACTATATCATGCTTATTTTGACTGGTAGAATCCAATTTCTCAAGTATCTTGAGGCAACTGAACCTAAGTCACGATTTTTGTGGTAATCCTAGAAACTATGTATGTTGTGTGCCATCTCCAAAAGCGCATTGTCCAATGCTCTGGATTAAAGATCAAATGCTCATCATTGATATCCATTCTCTGCCTAGATTCCTAGTGGAAATTGGATAAGCCCAATTGTGTTGGACATAATGATGTTAGAAACCGACTGCAAGAAAATAAGTAATATTGAGGTTACATTTTGGAATCCTAGAGTTCAGAAGAAAAAGGTTGCATAAGTGGATTGCCTTCAAAACCCTGCATAATAGCATGTAATAAAGGTGCAAAAGCCCATGCACTTTTGCTTGGCTTTGATTTCCCTGCACGAATACAGCACAGTAAAGGCCATATAGGCTGTGCAGAGTTGAATCAAGAAATTTATTTTTGTTCAACTGTAGGACCACTAAGGTTAGTACTGCTTAGCATGGATGAAGTAACACTGTCTCCTTGTGAATGTGTTTCTCTACGCAGTTTTAGCATGCATTTACATTCGAGTACTTCTGAAGTGCTATTTGCCGAAAGAACTTGTTTCTGGGAATTACCTAAATTTCCTAGAACTTTCATTTACACACGCATAAACTGCCTAATCCAAAAACAAAACAAAAGAATTACCATTTCAGCAAAGACAAATTTCCTATTCGGGTCGGCCAGCAATGCCATAATAACTGAATCCAGCACATTTTCAACACATGCACCCTGCACCAAAAATCATCAGAAAAAAAAAAGGGTCAAATACAAGTATCACAGACAGAAATTCCCATCAAGTTTAATGCAATTGAGTCATACACTGCTACACACAAACTAAACACTAGTACTGATACGACGTATGACCTGAATGCTATTATTCGATCCAACATAGTACTGATCAACTGTCTTCAACCAGCCCACATCATCATGTGAATGAGGAACCAAGTGAACATTCAATTTCCCTTCAACAATGCCACTTCTAGTATCATACTTGATAAACCCATCGACAATCCCCCATGAACAAACAACATAAAGTACACAGATAAAAGCTGAAACTGATACAGCTTCCATTTTCATGATTGAAACCCACTAAACCCTAGCCGTGTCTACTCTAACCAACGCCTTGGGATTGTCTGTCGATTATGTATAGCAGTAGAAGCTTGTTTGGGTCGTAGTGATCATTAAACATTGATTCCACCTTTGGACTGTAGCAGACTAGCAGCCGGCGGGTTTTACACGTGGGGCGGATTCTCCAGTGGATTTTACAGATCTTTCGGAGGTAATCCGGTTATGGGCAAAACGATTTTGATATGATATAGTTTTGCTTGTTTGACAGATGGGGGTTTAACGGGTGATCTTTACAGTGAGTAAGATGGTAACAGTACGAGGAAAAGCAGTTCTTTACTGGGTCAGCACTCAGCTGGAAAGGTTCTTCCGCTGCTTTATGCAAGCACGGACGCTTTCTGTTGTGGGATCTTGTGCCAGATACGGCGGACAGTTGAACAAAATAAAAAGGCTGTGTTGCTTTTAGACTGCTTTTATGTACCGTCTTTGGGGAATTTGGTTTCTTGGTAAACTGATTCTGTTGTCGGGATCTTTTGTTAGATAAGGCTTGGTTGCTTTGAGATTGCATTTTTTTTTTCCACTCCTCTTTTGGGAATTGAGATTCTTGGTAGAATGATTTATGCTTCATTATATGTAAGAATAAATGTGAGTGTTTATGGAAGAATATGCAGCCCATCTTTTAAGATAAGTCTTGTAATAATGAACATTATAAAGTATTACGTGTTCCTCAAAGACACTCTCATCTAGCCTTACGTGATTGACGGCTAGTAACAATGACATTTTCGATAAAAAGTAGCGACGACAGAAATATCTGTCTCTAAAGTTATTTCTTCTTTACTTAAAAAAGTATATGATTTTTTCTTCTTCGCCTACTATTTGTGCTGCTGGGCAAACTCACAATCGATTTGTGCTCCCCGCGGCATAACCGATTAAAAACATTGGATCTTTTTTGTCCCTAGGGCCTGGAGATTTTCCTAAAAGCGAGAAACTTTGACGAACAAATGAAAATTGCATGTAAAAAGACTGCGCGCCCATAAATGACAAAGAGAGCTTTCGATTGATTGTGAATATTTGCACACCAATATTTCCAAGTCTGAAAACTGAACTTCCTATCGATGGGCAGCAAAAACTTCTAAACAGAAGACAAAGAAAGAAAAAATACTTGAAGTAAAGTCTTGATATGTCTGGTCGATGATAATTGATGATTCCTTGACCCACTATTTATACTAGAGGTTTTGTAGAAAATAAATATCATTACAAGCAAACTACCCACTAATAAGTAACTAACTACACTTATCTCTTATTAATAGGGACACATTCTCAGAAGTTAGTTTCTTCCACTTCTTTAACCTTCCATTATCTCTTCAGAAATAACAATAATAAAAAGTAAATGTCATTTAGTGGCATTTAATTAAAGTAAAGTCATTAGTGAAAAAGATATTTTCTTGTGCAAACACCTACAAAACTATGTGCTTTGTGTTTCTTTTTAAGGAAAAAAAAAACATCAATTTGTAAGACTTTGAATTCTCATTTAGTTTTTGTTTGCTTGTCTTCCTCTTTTAGACAATTCCTTTAGCTTTGGTTTCTCTTTGTAACTCATTTCTTTTCACAAGTCCACTTTCGTCGAAAAAAGCACGCTAAATGTTTGTTCCAAGGGTCGTAATGCCATGTAATTTAACACTAGGTCGGATAGATTGATGCTAGCCCATGTGCAAGCCCATGTAATCATTCAATTGTATTAGCTGATTGTAAATAGTCATTATCACAACTTTACTAGGTGTATTTGACAAAAGAAAATTTATGATTCACCATATATATATAATATAAGCCAGGCAGAATGTCCACTTGGACAACAATCCCCTCTGATCATATTCTGAAAATTTTTTGACACCAAAACAAACATTTTTCTAACTCATGATCCGTTGTTGTATTTTTGGCACGTAACTGTCCAAATGGCTGCCCATGACGGAGCAAAGAGGAAATCCATGGTTGGTTTGTAGGTAAACATAGATAAACTACAAACGTTAGGAAGGTGGCAAGATCGGTTGCCCACAATGCACAAGTATGGATATAAATTATCCTTGCATATGGGGTCATGAGAATGTGATGTTTTGGTCAATTCACCGAGCATAATGTATTTAAATCATTCAATTCCAAGGACTGGAAGGAGGTTGGACCGTTGGACGGCATTAACAATATGGAAACCTACCTAACCGGACAATATGCACCTTGTGCGAAATAATTTAGCCGTTCCATAATGACACATATATTTTTTCATCTAATTGTACGATTATGTTAAAGCAAAGCACTCAAAATAAAAGTTTGCAGTGTCATTCAGAATCAAACAGTTCGCAGAAGATGACGGTGAAACTCGGCCGAAGTGAGTATAAAAATCTGTCCAAGTGGCAGCAGAGTCTGCAAAAGAGTTTGCTAGTCTAGGATTTTTACAATAGATAATGAGTGAAAGTAGACAAGCGTTTCACGGCTTCAAATATTATGCCTGTGCATGCCCAGTGGCGATTTTTTGATTAGCTTTCAAGCCAGTCAATCATAATTTGAGAAAAGAGTTTTTTTAGAATAGTTGCAATTTTTATGGCTACCAAAGCAACTTGGGCTTCGGCTACTTCAGGGTCTGACATTGCCTTCTTGTTAATGGCCACTGATAGGATTTGTCCCATATGTTAGACCCAAAGGCAGCTACAAAAAAGTAGTCCTCTTTGACATGACAGTAGCATCAAAATTGATTTTGAGGTCATTTTGCAGTTGTTGAAGGCTTTGCATTGGGTCTTAACAGGGAGGAAGTTCCAGGTTATCCTCCAAATAGGAATTTTAATGCATTTCCTCATTTTCTCTTTCCAGCGAGATTTATAGTACTTAGCCCAAAGCAATGTTTGTCTTTGGAATCTCTTTTTGTTCAAATGGAGGTAGGTGGAATTCACTGAGAAACTTTCAGATTTATGGTGGAGAAGGACATTTTGAGTATTTCTCAAATCGAAGACGGATCGCGTACTGAAGAGGGATCCAGTAAAGAGTTCCGGCTTCTGTAAATTCCAGGAGGCGGAGGGAATATTAATAAGGTTAGCGACCAATTTATATGGTGTATAGGGTTGCCTGAAAAGATAGGTTTGAACACACTCAATCACAAAATTTAAGGGTCTTCTTTGATCTTAGAATATGTTCCATAGCAGATATTGGCAATAATAAAACAGGCTCCTTCGGTATATTGCCTTCTTGCAGATGCCTTTCCAGAGTGAAGATGCAACAAGGGGTAGGGTATGGAGAAGAAATAATATACCCTTTATGTGTTCGTTCTCCGTCACCTTTGCCCGCAATTTGTCCAGGTTGGTTAACATAATGGATTCCAATATTGTGACCAGGTTCTCATTGAAGACACAAGTCAGTTTGCAGCCAAGACCACCCAACAATTTGGGGGTGCAGACAGAGTCCTAAGCCTTAGGGCAGTAATAGTGCTTCTTTGAGTCATTCACTCTTCATCAAAATCGTCTCAACAAAGAGTCCAACTTGTCACAAATAGCCGCAGGACGAAAACGGCAACATCGTGTAGATTAGCCATCACTACATATTTGATTAGAGTACCTCTTCTTGCCTAGGAGAGGTTTCTAGACTTTCAACCACTGGATCGTTCTTTCACCCTATCGATCGCAGCCTCAAATAGAGCTTTCTCCCCTTTATTATGAACATTTTGCATGCCTAAATATTTTTCATTCTTGTGGGCTTGTTTAATCCCCAACAAGGAACAAAGTGTTGGGAAAAATAGCTGTGTGTACTTGTGCAAAAAATTAATTGCGATCAAATACTAGCATGTAAATATTATCGTTCCAAAAACAACAGTCACTAAACCAAATAGAAACAGAACTATGTCTAAAACTCACAACAAGAAATGCAGAACAACAAATGGAAAGGTCGAGGCGTGAATTTGATTTACTGTCCTTAAGACTTTATTCGTCCCGCAACGGTACTGACGGTCTCTTGACGAAAAGCCTCCCAGGATACAACGGTAGCACGTCTGAAAATAGGAGCATTCCAAATCTTCAAACTCGGCGAACCAAAACAACAGCAGCAGAACTCTTTCTATTTGGACACAAAAAACCGGACAGAATCTTTTTCAAAAGAAAATTTTGGGATTCATTTTGTAACTTCTGTAACTGACTCGATTTTATACACAGAGTATTCACTAGGAGATGCAACTCTTCACAGAAAAATTGGCAAGCTGGAAAGGTCAAAACTGTTCGGAAAAGAAATAAATAAAATTTAATTATTTAAAATGTTTTTGTCCAAAAAAGAATAAACTCTGATAGGCCCAAGCCACGGCCATGGACCGGATCGGGGTGGTGGACCTAACCTAGGTTCTCCCTCCTTACAAAATATGGGTACCCCCAAGGGACCCAACCCTTAACTCAAGGCTAAGCCTTATAAGGAGACAACATTGACTTTAATTCTTCTATGCGGGATTTTCTCTTCCCTTCAAGTTGAACTACCAACTTCAACGTCAATTTTCTCATTCACCTTCCATTTGTTTTAAACATGTGAATATATCATGATCATCTATTTCAATAGAGGATCTTGAATCAATTTGTTCCTAACCAAAATATGGTTTGGAACCAATTTAAAAATTAAGTCAAAGTTGCTTCTCCACAATAGGTTTAAAACCCAATTCCAACAATCTTTCACATGAATAGAAAATTGACTGGACTCTATACGCAAAGAAACACTGACACAAGAAAGAGTTCTTTAGAACGACACTGCATCGAGATAGGTAGCCGATGGCCTTGAACTTTCCCTAGTGAGAACTATCGGATTTACTGGTTAACCAGTGAACGTGATGTCTTGAACTGTTCAACCTTTAGTGTGAACCAAGACAATAGAATTTCAGACAGTATCGCTCAAACATTGTTTTGAGGTTCTCATTGCTGTGTTCATTTTGGCCCTGAACAACTCCTGGTTTTCATGAGTACTCTTAGAGAATTCAGCCTTTCAATTTTCATAGAAGCAACCCACTTCTTACTCACATAGGTGACTTCTTATTAAGAGATTCCTACTGCACCCCCACTTGGATTTCCAAGATATAAGAGTCATTAAAAGCATAGCTTAACCTAACCTTTTTTGTAGGTGCCACTGTCTTCTCATCATAATGGATATGAGGGTTTGAACCCCCCACAGTGCTCTGTCTGAGTCGCATTTACATAATTCGATTTTCCCTTTGAACCTAGATCTTGGGATCTCCACTCAGCTAGGTAGGGTTTCCATTATGGCAACTCTTTAGTTCATAGGCTTAAGACTCATTCCCCTCGATGATGTATTCACTTTCTCTCTAGTCAAAGCTTTCGTTAACGGATCTGCAATATTATCCTTTGACTTCACGTAGTCAATAGAGATAATTTCACTAGAAAGTAATTCTTTAACGGTATTATGTCTGCGACGCATATGTCGAGACTTACCGTTATACATACTGCTTTGTGCTCTTCCAATTGCAGATTGACTATCACAATGTATGCAAATTGGTGGCACATGTTTAGGCCAATTTGGAATATCCTCCAAGAAATTACGAAGCTACTTCGCTTCTTCTCATGCTTTATCTAAAGCAATAAATTCAGATTCCATAGTAGATATGGAAATACATGTCTGTTTAGAGGATTTCCAAGAAACAGCTGCTCCTCCTAATGTAAACACATATCCACTTGTGGACTTTGTTTCATTAGAATCTGATATCCAGTTGGCATCACTGTATCCTTCTAATACAGCTGGATATCTTGTATAATGCAGCCCAAAGTTTAAGGTATATTTTAAGTACCTTAAAACTCTTACGATAGCTATCCAATGATCCTTCCCTGGATTGCTAGTATATCTGCTCAGTTTACTGACAACATATGCTATATCGGGTCTCGTGCAATTCATGATATACATTAGGCTACCAATTATGCGTGAATACTCTAATTGAAATATTCATTCGCCATTATTCTTTGTTAGATGTAAATTTACATCTAGTGGTGTCTTAACTGGACTATCATCGTAACTTTTAAATTTGTCTAGCACTTTCTCAATATAGTGAAATTGTGACAAGACTAGTCCATTTGATGTTTTGGTAATTTTCATACCAAGTATAACATCAGCCACACCCATATCTTTCATCTCAAACTTACTGGTCAACATTTTCTTTGTAACCTTGATGAATTCATTATTGCTCCCGATAATGAGCATGTCATCCACATAAAGGCAAACAATGACATATCATTTTTCCGTGCCTTTAACATAGACACATTTATCACATTCGTTGATTCTAAATCTATTTTCTATCATGACCTTATCAAACTTTTCATGCCATTGTTTCGGAGCCTGTTTTAGTCCATAAAGTGACTTGACAAGCTTGCACACCTTCCTCTTATTAGGAGCTACAAACCCCTCGAGTTGCTCTATATAGATCTCTTCATTTAGATCTCCATTTAGGAAGGCTGTTTTCACATCCATTTGGTGTATCTCAAGATTATTAATAGCTGCAATAGTTATCAATATTCGAATGGATGTTATTCTTGTAACTGGTGAATATGTATCGAAATAATCAAGCCCTTCCTTTTGTCTATATCCCTTGACAACCAATCGGGCCTTGTATTTTTCGATCGTTCCATCAGCTTTCATCTTTCTCTTGAAAATTCATTTACACCCTAATGGTTTATTTCCAGGAGGAAGATCCACCAGTTCCCACATATGATTTTGCATGATGGATTCAATTTCACTGTTAATAGCCTCTTTCCAGTGAGGAGTTTCGGGACTCGACATTGCTTCACTGTAAGTACGAGGCTCATTTTCTAATAAATATGTTAGAAAATCAGGACAAGACGATGTAGACGTTCTAGCTCTCTTGCTACGTCTTGGCTCATCTTCCTCTTGTGAGAGATCTTGGTCCATACAAGTTCTTTCTAAAGAACTCCGTTCTTGTGCAACTTTATAAGGAAATACATCTTCGAAGAAATATGTATGCCTTGTTTTCATTATGGTGTTGACGTGTATATCGTCAACTTCAGATTTATGCACTAAGAACCGATATGCCGAGCTATGGCTTGCATATCCAATGAAAATCCCATCAACTGTTTTAGGCCTTATTTAGACCATTTTAGGTGGTGAGATAGCTACCTTTGCTAGACACCCCCACACTTTAAGATATTTGAAGGAAGGAGGACGTCCTTTCCATAACTCATAGGGTGTCTTTTGTAACTTCTTGTGGGGTACTTTATTAAGTATATGATTCACAGTTAAGACCGCCTCTCCCATAAGTTATCCGGTAGTCCAGAATTTATCAACAAAGCATTCATCATTTCCTTTAAAGTACAATTTTTTCGCTCAGCAATTCCATTTGACTGAGGCGCATATACTGCAGTGGTCTCATGAATGATTCCTTGATTGACACAAAATTTTTCAAGAGGAAAAACATATTCTCCACCGCTATCACTTCTTAGTACTTTGATTTTCTTACTAAGTTGATTTTCAACCTCAATTTTATATTGCATAAATGCTTCCAAGGCTTCATCCCTTCTTCTAAGCAAATATACATAACAAAATCTAGTACAATCATCTATAAAAGTAATAATATACTTTTTTCCTCCTCTAGATTGTACCACCTTTAAGTCACATATGTCACTATGAATTAGACTTAAAGGTTCCATACTTCTTTTAATTGACTTGAAAGATGTTTTTTCCATTTTAGCTTCAACACAAATTTCACATGCATTATGTGAGTCAAAATTCATTTTAGGCAAAAAACTATTTTTCACAAGCTTGTGTAAGGAACCATAATTCACATGACCTAATCTACGATGCCATAAATTAGGAGATTCCAAAAAGTAAGCAGAAGATATATTTGTATTAATATCGGAATTCGGTACAGCTTTAGGCACGATGATCATTACATTTAACTTAAAAAGACCATCACATAAGTACCATTTTCCTACAAACATCCCACTTTTAGTGAGTACAAACTTATCACTCTTAAACACTAGCTCGAAATCATTCTTATTCAACAATGAGCCTGACACTAGATTCTTCCGAATGTCTGGCACATGAAGCACATTGTTGAGACTCAACTCTTTGCCGGATGTCATCTTTAAGACCACCTTGCCCATCCCTTGCACCTTTGAAGAGGAAGAGTTTCCCATAAACAGATTCTCATTGTTGGCGCTCTCATATGTAGTAAACATACTTCGTTCGAAGCACACATGTCGAGTAGCGCTCGTGTCTACCCACCACTGGTTAGGATTTCCAACCAAGTTGACTTTGGATACCACCGCAGATAAATTCAAATCTGTCACATCCTCGGTAATTTTGGTAACTTCCGTCACATTGGCTTGAGAATGCTTTCCTTTCTTCCCTTTGTTCTTACGACTGTAGCAACCCTTAGCTCGATGGCCTGGCTTGTCGCACACATAGCAATTCCCACTGAACTTCCTCTTTTTATCACCGCCCTTGGAATTTGAGCCACTTGGACCATTCGATTCGGAATTTTTCCTCCTCTTTGACGGACCTTGCTCAACCATATTTGCCTTGGCTTCTTGATGATAATTACCGGCCTTCTTCTCGAACTGGCGATTATCTTCCTCAATCCTTAATCTGACTATCAAATCCTCGAGCTTCATCTCCTTACCCTTTTGCTTCAAATTGTTCTTAAAATCTTTTCAAGTAGGTGGCAATTTTTCAATCAAAGCAGCCACTTGAAAAGACTCTCCAAGTACCATCCCTTCCGCATGAATATCATGCAGAATTAGCTGAAACTCTTGGACTTGACTAATCACTGTCTTGGAATCCACCATCTTGAAATCAAGGAATTTGCCGACTATAAATTTCTTTGAGTCGGCATCTTCCGTCTTGTATTTCCTTTCCAAGGATTCCCACAGTGCTTTCGCATTGATCATTGGACTATATACGTTATACAACGCATTGTCCAATCCATTGAGGATGTAGTTCTTGCACAAGAAATCTGAATGCTTCCAAGCATCCACGGCAGCCACTGTTTGCCGGTCAGGATTATCACCAAGGTCTGGTGCATCCTCTTGCAAGAACCTTGCCAAATTAAGGGTGGTCAAGTAAAACAACATCTTTTGTTGCCACCTCTTAAAATCTTTTCCGTTGAACTTTTTCGGTCTTTCACCAAGTCCAACAGAACCATGAGCAGGTGCCACATAAGGCATCGCATATACAGTCCCACCACTGTGTTGCATGTTGGGATTAACCAGTCCACTTTCCGGATTGGTTTCACTAGTAGCCATTGTTATATCTATGAACAGAATATAACAACAAATAATAAACAGTCCAGTCTACAAAAGTATAAAACAGAGTCTAGTATCACTAAAATTAAATTCAGAATCTGAAAATAATTTTAGTATATGCTTGACAGAATCAAATATGAAAACGAAATTGAAAACACTGTTTTGGGAATACTATTTCTACACATGCAACACAAAGTGCGGAATAAAGTCATTGTTGGGAAAAATAGCTTTGTGTACTTGTGCAAAAAATCAATTGCGAACAAATACTAGCATGCAAATATTATCGTTCCAAAAACAGCAGTCACTAAACCAAATAGAAACAGAACTATGTCTAAAACTCACAACAGAAAATGCAAAACAGCAAATAGAAAGGCCGAGGCATGAATTTGATTCACTGTCCTTAAGACTTTATTCGTCCCGCAACAGTGCTGACGGTCTCTTGACGAAAAGCCTCCCAGGATACACAGTAGCACGTCTGAAAATAGGAGCACTCCAACTCTTCAGACTCGGCGAACCAAAACAACAGCAGCAGAACTCTTTCTATTTGGACACAGAAAACTGGACAGAATCTTTTTCAAAAGAAAATTTTGGGATTCATTTTGTAACTTCTGTAACTGACTCGATTTTATACACAGAGTATTCAATAGGGGTGTAACTCTTCACAGAAAAACTAGCAAGCTGGAAAGGTCAAAACTATTCAGAAAAGAAATAAATAAATAAATAAAATTTATTTATTTAAAATGTTTTTGTCCCAAAAAAAATAAAGCCTGATGGGCCCAAGCCCAAGCCACGGCCACGGACTGGACCGGGGCAGGCGGCGCCCGCGTGTGGTGGACCTAACCTAGGTCCTTCCTCCTTACAAAACATGAGTACCCCTAAGGAGCCCAACCCTTAGCTCAAGGCTAAGCATTATAAGAAGCCAACATTGACTTTTAATTCTTCTATATGAGATTTTCTCTTCCCTTCAAGTTGGACCACCAACTTCAATGTTAATTTTCTTATTCACCTTCCATTTGTTTTAAACATGTGAATATACCATGATCATCTATTCCAATAGAGGATCATGAATCAATTTGTTCCTAACCAAAATATGGTTTGAAACCAATTTGAAAATTGAGTCAAAGTTGCTTCTCCACAATAGGTTTAAAACCCAATTCCAACACAAAGATCACCCTTAACATCTTTTCTAACATTTTTGCTAGAAAAAAACTGCGAGTTTGAGTTGTCCAAGCGTTTGCCAGACCATCATCATATTTGTAATTGAGAAAACTCTAGCCTCTAAATGATTTTCCCTTCAAACAAAAATAATATCACAACAATAGCAGATGAAATATGGCGAGGCTTGCATCTATAGACCTTGATACCATGGATCGCACGTTTTTGCTCTTCTTTGGTTATGAGTCTTGTAAATAATTTACTACCCAGGATAAACAGAAATGGGAATAAATGATCATGTTGTCTCAGACCTCTTTCTGGGATAATCAATTTTAAGGGCTGCCATTAAAGATTGTTGGAAAAAAGGACGTTGATACACATTGCTCAATCCAAGATCTCTTAATCGAGTTAAACCCAAAATCTTCTAAAATAATGAGCAAAAAAGGAGACTCAATCTTATTCTAAGCTCTTTCCATATCAATCTTGATCATCATTAGATCCTTTTTCCCCTTCTTTTTCTTCATAGTATGCCAGACTTTTTGGACCAAAATGATGTTGTTATTAACGAGGAGATTAGGCACGAAGGCCCTTATACTGAGGTTATCAATTATGGAAGGATGACTTTCAGTTGGGTTGTGAGGATTTGTGATAAGTTTATATGAAAAAATTGAACAAGCTATTTTCAAATAAATTCTTTGAGCTGTTGATCACTTTTTTTATTATTATTTTGCAGTAAGGTTATCATATCATGAGGGCCAGGAGCTTTGTAGGAACCAAAATCTCTTAGGCTTGGGTGATCTCACATTCTGAATGCTGGATGAAATAAATGGCTTTGATAAGGCTTCTATGTTTGTTTGGACATGGCCAAAATGGGTTATGTTTCAAGATCTGGAGGCTATCTTTGTCTATCAGATTTTATTGGCACAAGACATGTCATTTATGCATGAGGGAGCAGACACTGACTCGACTTGTCTCGAACCCAGATTGGTTTTTTTGGATAGGTGGTTCAAGTTCCAAGGTATTGAGGATAATAAGGTTGTGACGAGTTAAGGGCCGACAGGTATCTAACTAAAGCATTAGCGAAAAGTAGTCTTCAGCTTGGATTCACTAAGCCTCATCAAGCCCTTCTCAAATGTGATATCCCACATCGGAGGTGCGATTTTATGAGATTATCCTTATATGACATTGCTTATGATCTTAAAAGTACCAATTGACTAGCCCTTTTAAGGGAAGCAATGCCCTATGGTACGGCCATGAGCTGGGTAGTTACAAATAGTATTAAGCCGACTCTTGAAAGTTCGGACTGAGTTATTTATTTGAGTTGCCGATGGTTGAGAAAACAAAGGGAAACTCGGGTTTATCCCACATCAAGAGGATGGTTGTGGCAACAAAGGAGGAGTCAAATATATTCCATATCATCCAAAAAAGAAGATTTTGGACGATCTTTAATAGAGCCTTAAAAAAGACGCTAAGACTTAAGGAGGGAAGATTGTGATATCCTTATTTAATGTGTGATAGTATGAGATTGCCCTTATAAGAGCTTACTTATGATCTTAAAAGTACCTATTAGTTAGCCCGTTTAAGGGAGACAAAACCCTTTGGTGGGGTCGAGGAATAGGTTTTTACACCGAATATTTTCTCAATGGTTTGTCTTTTGTCCAAGTAGAAGGATTTCTTGAGAAGCCTAGGTTAATAGGACCCTTATTAAAAGGATGATTGTCAGCCATCATGAGATAGAAGCAGTCGCACGGCCTTCCACCCCCTTTCTCAATTACTTCATTAATATCTCATTTTAATATCCACCGTGGCCGCCCCACCGCGCGTTGGCGCGAGTGGGGTGACGACCGGAATACGGCTCAGATATAGATATACTCTCCGTCTCTTATTTTGGAATGGTTACGCTGTGGAGCGGCAACCATGGTGACCAGCGGTAGATCGAGGGTGGGCGATGGTGAAAGCAACGGTGCAATGGCTGATGCCATCTTCCCAACCACGATCGAGGATGGCGATGCCGTTATCTGCTCCGATTTCTTCAATTCAGATCCATGTGAATTTTGGGTTTTTTCTTGATCCTCTGGATCTGATAGGCTTAAATCGTAGTGTTTGTCTTGGGTTGATCAGTTTCTTTGCTTTATTGAAGAGGCGTCCTTGCTAGGTTTGAATCTTGCATCGCCGGCGGTGGCCGGAATTCAACCGGCGGTGACCGGAATTCCACCGGCTACCACTGGTAATTTTGGCCGACAACAATAAAGGTTGAAAAGCTGGTTGTGGGCCTATCCATTGTGATTTCTGGGTAGTGTGTCAAGGGTTTTAGAGTGGTGTCCTTGGGGGTGGGGGATAGGGCCTCGGGGGGCTTGGGGGTTTGGGCGTGTGTGTGCGTTTTAGGGGGTGAGGTAATCAAGGTAATATGCTCTACAGGTTTTTGGGGTTTGGGTGGGAGAAGGGGGACGATGGATATAGTCCGGCTTACCCTAGTTTATTGTTGGTTGCTGGCCGGCTTTACAGTGACTGTGTTAAAAATGCTAGCGGAATATTGTGAACCATACAGGGCTGGATGCCTCTTGTTTTCCGCTGTGATTCCTTTGATTGTGGGATTCCTCCGATTATCTGTCCGGTTTCGGTTGACTTCCACGGTGTAATATTTGTGTTTCTAGTTTTACTTTGTTTTGTCTTTATTTTAATGGGTGTTGTCTTTAACCTTTAGACTTTCGCATGTTACTTAAAGTTAGGCTAAAGTGTAGGATATGCTCTGCTTTAGTTTAATTGTAATCTGTATCGGGTTTATAGGTTCGTTGTTAGTTTTTGACCTTTGTTGTTTTGTATACAAAGAGTCACAGAAATGTCGTGACCTATATACATGCCGTTGGGCGACTTTGTAACATTTAATTTTCAATGCTATTCTCTTATTACCCAAAAAAAAAGTCATAAGCAGAGCCATGCCCAGGAAAAGTGTCCGCAATCACCACCAAGTTGCTCCAAAAATTCTGTTTTCCGCTCGCATAAAAAGGTCCATAAATTGCAGAAAGCATCCAAGGAGCTGGAATCGGGTTATAGAAATGACAGTATTCATTATATTAGAGGCTAATACAAAGTTTCAACATCACGGCCTTGACGTCGTGCAAGGCAAACCCTCCAAAAGTCATATCCTTTAAAGAGAAATTGGTTGGGGGTATGCAGTGATTTGGAAAGCCAAAGTAAAGAGAGTGTTTTCAAGAGAAGAGGAAAATATTTTGGTTTTAGAGAGAATGAGAACAAAAGGATCTGTCTT
Source organism: Escallonia herrerae (assembly GCA_033070095.1). Taxonomy (NCBI): domain Eukaryota; kingdom Viridiplantae; phylum Streptophyta; class Magnoliopsida; order Escalloniales; family Escalloniaceae; genus Escallonia; species Escallonia herrerae. The sequence continues at coordinate 108,994 of JAVXUP010002161.1, read as the reverse complement.
GCGCATAAGTGGGTGAAGGGCTTGGACTTTAGTCCGTCATCCAAGCCCTTGAAGTTCTTAAGGGGATCAGCATGGTGCCCGTGCCATTAGAAGTACTGCCGATTGGTCAAAGTTGCAAGAGTCTTGATTGTTCTTAACATTGTTTGGATGATTCTGACGTGCCCTTTTTTCTGCCTCAGGCTTTTTAGTATGTGGGGGGGGGGGGGGGGGGGGGGGGCCTAGAAAGTGAAAGTTGGTATTGTACGAAGAGCAGTAGAGATGGTTTTGATTTTCTAAGATGAGAGAGGTTGATCTAGGTGAAGTTTTCTTTTCTGGCTCATGGTGTTTCTTCCTTTCAAAGGGCATCCTTTTCCTGTGGCTCAGACTTTGCAAGGATTTTTCTTATTTTAGTTTGGATATGGGGTTGCTTGCAGGCTCTGGTTGACCCTTAAATGAAGCCCTGTCCACAGGTGATACCTCTTGGGTAGCCAGAGTTGTATTCCAGTTTGGGGTTTTTGGTTTTGTAACACCAGTAAAGAGGGGGTATCAATGCGGTAAGAAGGGGCTTGGCTTTAAGGGGGCAGGTTACAGGAATGAAGATTCACCAAAGGATGACCGGATTTTCATTCCGAAGTTCTAGACACTATTCATTCAGAGAGACGCTAACACGAGCATGGACAAGGTGCCACCATCAAAAGATATTCAGCTGTTCCATGATGATAAATATGTATCTCTAACGAGGGTCCCCAGATGCTCTTGCACGCTAAAGTAACTAGACCTGACCGGAACTACGCCCAACATCGTTAATTCTCGTCTCTCCGCCTCATTTTCTTTGCCACAATTTTAACAATAGCAACAAACTTTTATAAAGACAAAAGCTACTGGAGCCATGACAGCAGGGTTCCGGCCAACTTCTGAGATTCTACGACTAAAGAACAGCCTGCCTAGGAGGCAATTCCAGGAGAATACACCAAGGATGCAATATCAGGAGAAGATATATCACTGGGGTGGCTCCTCATTTACGAGAAACAAATTGCATCACCATCAACGAAGAATAAAGCAAGTCACAGGAATGAAAAGTCAGCTTTTGTAACACTATCGAAATTGTGCATAGAATCACAAATTGATGCTGTCCCTCCATGCCAAAAAACAAGGGGTAAACTGTTCCTCGGTTATCTTCGACAGGAAGTTAACCAATCTCCAACTCATATGGACACAACGAAAAGCAACTTAACCCGACAAGCAACACCGAACAATTAGTTAATAGGTGTGTTAAATCATAATCGATTCTTCTAAACATCAATTATAACATATAACATATCACAAGAAAACACAATATCAACTCCCTGTGCAAAAATGATGCACAAATTCATCCTCATCTACTACAAGCTGCACTCAGGCGCAATAGAAATGGTCTCCAACCCAACCCTTACGTGACGAGGGGGTGAAGGTGCTCAAATACAATACCTGCGAGTGGATACCAACTCTGGGTATGATCACTTGTCCTCGTTCGGAGCCTTGTCCTCGTTATTCTTCTGCTCAGGCTGACAAAAAATCAGGAAATTAGTTAACCAAACCACCACAAAAAGGTCACAATTTACACAACTGTATACTTTAACCCACATGTAAACACAAGGCCATGAGTAACTTCAAATCATCATCACTTATTTAAGCAGAATTAGTCTCCATTCTATACGGGGCAAGTAGTTATAAGGCATACTCGAGTATAAATAGACAGCTATGCCACATGAAAGCGATCTCCACTACCTGCTTAGCATTCTAGCTGCAGTCTCGTAAGATACCAGTATATTCACATACTCAGCAGGCAATTTAAAAAGATTCGCCAGAATAATAGAACATGAGACTTGAATAGTAAAGGGAAGGCTCTTCCCCAGTATGCTATAACCCATTGTATCAGTCCCATCGTAACTACGAAATGTACTACCATCCATGAGAAGACCAAATCAAGGAGCATGCATACCATTACCAAGGAGACATGTACTGTTGTGTGATCACACTAGTGCATTCCCAGCAGTGCAACATCCAAAAAGAAATGAGGGGTCGGAATTATATTATATTAAAAACATAAAGATACAGGCAAGATACAGAACATGAATAATATTCATATAAAAAGATAAAAAGGGAGAAACATATGAACACTTGAGAAAAAACTCTGCAACATGTAAGAGGAACAGACTCACCTCAGACTGACTTTGCATGGACGCAAGCAAATCTTTAACGGAAGGGTCATTAGGATCAACACCTGGGAGCTGTGAAAGCAATAACAAACTATGAACAAAAAATCCACCAAAATTTAACTACAACTTCCCACCCATCCCAGAGGCTAAGTGGACATACCGAAGCAAGGATAGACGAGACAAAAGACTGGTCCGCCAACAAATTACTCATATCTGTCTGGCTTGACTGATCCTTTGCACTGTCCTGCACGGACAACTGAAGTGCTGCAAGGATCACAAGAGAGGATTCCATCAACAGAAGCATACAAGGGAAAAATATCAATTTCTGTAATCTGTATGGCCAAAATACTTTAGTCCAGTCTTTGATTTATAATACTGGGTGACTACGGCCATCAGTCTTTGATTAATATTTTTCTGTCCCCATTTCCTTCTGCCGTACTTTTTAACGTACTTTTCTGTTAGAAAAAACCGATTAGTGCTCATAAGAATCATAGGGGCCGTTTGACAGGGTTTTTTTTTGCTCTTTTTTTTTCAGTTTTGAAAATTGGAAAAAATAGGAGTGTTTGGTACCACTTTTTTTTTTCAATTTAAAAAGTGGCTTTTTAAATTGTAGAGTAAAAAAAAAAGAGGAAAAAGCTCTTTTCGTTTTCACTTTAATTTTTTTTTTAGACCTCCATCACAACTCACCCACCGCCGGTAGCCACCACCCACCGCCGCCCGGTAGCCACTGACAGCCACCTCTGGCCTCCGGCAGCCACCACCGGACGGCGGTGGGCGGTGGCCACCACCGCCGCCCGACAGCCACCTCCGGCCGCCGGCAACCACCACCGGGCGGCAGCCACCTCTGGCCACCACCACCGCCGGCAGTTACCTCCGGCAGCCACCGCCGCCCGACAGCCACCTCCGGCTGCAGGCAACCACCACCGGGCGGCTAGTGGTCTCCGGCCACCACCGCCGGCAACCACCGTCGCCCGCCGGCAACCACCACCGCCGGTAGCCACTGCCGGCGACAACCACCGCCGGCCACCACCGCCGGCAGCCACTGCCGGCGACAACCACCGCCTGCCACCACCACCGTAGACCACCGCTACGCCCCACCATCGCCACCGCAAACCACCTCAAAAAAAAAGTCAAAATAAAAAGGGTTATCAAACACCCACTTGTTTTTGTAAAAAAAAAAAAATTAAGCTGCTCTTTAAAAATTGCTCTTTAAAAACTGAAGACCAAAAAAAGCTCTGTCAAACAGAGCCATAGTTTTCCCGTCACGTATTTCACAAACTGTAACAGTGCAGTCTCCATGTGACATAGAACCAATGAGCCAAGAGAAATGACAAACAGACTTCATGTAAAGACCTCCCTAAAGGACATTGACAAACTCAAGGCTAGACTATTCGGTTACAACCCCCCACTTCCCACCTCGGGAACTTTTACTCTATTGCACCTCTCTCAAAGTGTGCATCCTTCTCCTGATTTTGATTCTTGTTTTATATTCCATATAAACCTATTGGTACGCTAGAACTTTGCAGACTATGTTAGCCCCCTGAATACAAAATGATACAAGGAAGACCCATCATAATTTGCATTGGAGAAGTTGCCACAAAAAAAATATCATCCACGTGAGACACCACATAAGAGTAACTTTTAGCAATTTAGCAGTAGAAAGAGTGATTAACTCTTATATTCACAAAGGCTCGAAAAACAAAAAAACTGAACATATACAAAATAGGATCCTCGTTAATAACGAACTCACCAAGTGCCAAGTCTTGATCATTGGCAGCTGCCTCCGACATGTCTGTATCTCGCGTAGCAGCAGTAGTGGCAGGATCATCCATTGACATTGCAAGGGCCTGCTGTAGCAGGGCATTCTCATCATCCTGTAAGATATTCAAGGCCAGGTATTACATCTACTGATTTCTGATAGCCGTAAACAAAAACGGACAGGAGAAGGCCATAATGTTCACCATAAATCTACAGGACACGTCAATCCACTGATGACATCTCCCTCTTAGGGAAGCAGGTGGCTTCTTTTCCTTCGTCGGGTGTTGGGGTTTTTTTTTTTTTTTGGGGGGGGGGGGGGGGGATCTGAGTAGCACGGAAACTGAGTCCGAAGTGTCAAAGGCGTGTCTAGTCAGGTATCCTTAGAGAAGAATCACTCATAGCTGGACAACTACTTAAAATAGGTCTTTAAATAACAAATTATATATAACATTCATGCTGTAAGGAACAGCACAAGACGAACAACAGGCTGGAAAAAGAAGAGCTGAGAAAAAAGCAAAAACTTGATTTGAATTTCGAAACAGAAAAAAATGCATAAACATAAGGTATTAAGGTATATACGATACCTCAACTACCTAAAACCGCTATGTCTTTGCAAGTGCCACCGCCTACTTTTATACGGCTTACAAGCAAACACATCACTCTCTTATTCAAGAGGCCACTACTCCCTAACCACCACCACACAAACAACCATATCCCACAACATTTCAGGAATGTCTTCCAAAGACAATCATTTCCACACAACCACTAAAACCTTACAACTGCACACCGACTATGCAAGTGATAGGCTCATTGCTCCCAAAGTATATTAATCTTAACAAACCCTTCACTTTTCGGGCTACCCAACTGAAGTGCAAGAGGGAGTAAGGGAGTGAAGAGGGAAGGAAGAATACTCTTAACTAAAATCTCAACTGTTCAATACGACTCTTACTAGTCAATCACCTTAAGAACCTCGCAACAATGAGAACGAATCAATTTGGCTTTAGGAGCGGCTACCAAAGAGTGCTCTTTATAGGTACTAAACTTCTCCATTCATCATTCCTAGTTCTCTTGCTTATCTAAGATATATGGAATGTGAGGCAGTAAGTTTTGGGAATACAAGAAGCCTCTCGTATAATCGAAGAGCTTTGAGCATTTATTGTCAGTCTTCTGATGCATTAAACTTACCATATAGTGCAAGGAGATAAACTTGAAGTACCCTAGTCTGCCTCTCTAGCTATTGTTGAAGTACCCTAGTCTGCCTCTCTAGCTATTGTTTTATATATAGTGTCAAGTTCAAATTGGAGATATCAATATAGATATACCTTCTTGGTTTATATGGTGAGAGTGGCCTATGGGATCATGACGAGGAAATCGACGGTGCTACAAGAAAAATGTGGCTAGGAGAATTGGAAAAGATTATATCAAGAAAACAATCCTTGTTTGTCAAGGTCACAGCATATAAATGCTAGGACATCATATCCACGAGCTTACGTCAGATAGAGGCTGGTTTCCCCCAATTATGATGGGACATGAAGGATTTGTGAGGGACTAAGGGGAGTAGATTAGGTACCCGCCAGAAGGAAAGGGACTCGTCCTAAATGTTGCTAGTGGTAATTAGTTATTAAATATTGCGACATTAAAACGCCTCCATGCAACATCTACTTCTTTGATCCTAATGATTATGTACTCTGAGTTTTCACAAGTAATTTGCTGTGGTAGCATGCAAAGGATTTTATTTATTTAACTGTAGGAGCTAAAGGTTCCACCCCTGAGTTGGGTATGTTTGATGCAAAACTTTCGACTGTTAAAAAGACGAGAAAGCATGTGACTCCATAATCTGAGAATGGAAGATGGTGTCTTTTCTCCCCCCTCCCTCCCTTCCTCCCTCTTCCTTTTTATAGTGGAAAAGGGAAACACAGATGCCTGTATGTTAATCACCGCCAGACTTCATATACATGGGCTTTTTTGAATTACCTTGTATCAATCAGAACACTCAATAATCTCCTCCTGTTCCTGTGATGGATGTCGCGAGAATAAATTAATTGCTTTGATAAGCTGGGAAGTACTGTGACTGTTTGTCATGTGCCAGTTTAAATTACACAATTAATGCTCAGAAAGCACAGAAACGTGCCCATCCTTACAGATAAGCACTTCGACATGATAAATAGGCAATAAAAACAAAATTGGAAGAAGTGGGAAAAGTCAGGCGAAGAAACAAACCATTAGATCGTTTGCCTTATTCTCTGTGTCTGAAGGCGCAACAGCAACATTTTCAGTCATAGTTGCATCTTGTGAAGTAGATTGTTCCCCACCCTTCGAAGCATCCTCTGCAGCCTTTTTGGCTGCTGCTTCTTGTCTCGCCCTCTCCTCTTCCATTGAAACTCGGAGAGCAAGAGCCAGTTCAGGATCCAAATTCGGATCCACCCCGAAATCAAAACCAGATACGCCACCAGCTGCAGCCGCTGCGGCAGCTGCTGCAAACCCGCTTCCACCCTCTCCATCACCGGTAAAGATAGGAGTACTATCAAAGGGGGGAAAAATCAATTCAATACTATCTACCTACCATTTCAAAAGTTATAATGCAAGTTTTGAGCAGTAACCTTATAAGCACGTCAGAAAGAGCGTTTGAACCAGGAGGAACATGAACAATGTGACTGCTATCATTGCTATTCACGGCAGCAACCAGGGCCTCAAGCTTTTCTGACTTTGCATCTTCTTCTTCCCCAAAGTCCACAACATCAAGAGCTACATTGTTCTTCTTTAACTTCCTTCCAATCATCTCCAATACCTTCTTGTCATATTTAACGGGACTGAAAGCACGTAATTTTTCCAATAAGTTTGGGAATCAAAAAAAAAAAAAATTCCGCACATCGCAGTTGAGAACCAAGTCACGAGGCTACCCACCCTCCGCCAAATACGATAATTCTTTGCTGCTGCTTTTTGTTCTGGCGATGTTTAAGGGCCAACTGAGCTACTTGGATCCCTGCTGCCAAGTTCATCTCACCGCCTATTTCTAAACCTGAATGAACATATTTGAAATTTTCAGCACATCATACAAAAACATCATATCCATCAAAGAGGACCTTTTTGGTTGTTTCACAACAGCAAATAGGGAAACAGTAGCCACCTTTTCACATCCAAAAGGAAACAGTATCCAGACAACATGTATTTAGTTTGGCTAAAATATCAGCAGTAATCGACGCGCACAACTCATGGAAAAGAATTTGCAGATTAATCCTGACAACAAGACATATTATCACCAGCAAGGTCTGTCACCTCGACTCACACATGTCCGCCTTTCTTCCATGAAATTAACAATGCTATGTAACTTCTAAATACTAATCACCGCCTATCCATTGATAAGTACGGTACAGCAGATCAGAACTCAAACTGCAACGGCACTTAACTGTCATTGCGAACAAAATTTAGCACTAACACACAAGAGGTGAAGCTCACCATGCATGCAAGCTAAGATCTTGCCAAGATCGCTGGTTGGAGTGACCAAAACACGCACCCCTTTGCCCGCCATCGTCAATACTCCCACTGTATTCTCCGGATTAGACTGCACAGGAAACCCACAGAGATATTCCAAACAACTGCACAACAGTTACAAACCCTAAAAAATACTATCTCCATTTCCAAAGTGAGTTCCAAAAATCGAGTTCCAATTGTTGTTTGCACACCCAAGCATTGTCATAGTTGTCACTTTTGCCTACATCTAACTTGCATATGGTGCTTAGTTAGCTGTTATTTGCCATTTTTACCCTCCTTTGACTTGTCAGAGAGCGTTTACCTTTGACTTACTAATTATGTTCAACAGCAAAGCTTATTTTGCACACCCTAATATGCTTGTCCACACCTCATTGTCACTAAAAAGTACGTAAAGTGACCAAGCATTGAACTTTGAGGTGTGGACAGGCATATCGGGGTGAGGGAATACCCGCTCCCTTAGTCTAACACATAGGTGTTCAACTTCTGACCTAGAAACTTGCTAAACAGTCCAGCAGACTCCAATATAAAACGGCGGACCCTAGAATCTGAACTCCGATCTAGAACCCCGTACAGTTAAGTTTATGCATAAGTCACTATCTGCTTAGAATAAAAAGCCAGCATGCTTAGTTACCTGAGTTTTGGCACCGCAGATTAGGTTAACGGCGTCGGCCTGGGCCTGAAACCTATTGGGCGAGTAGTCGCCGTTACGCATCCACTCGGAATTGTCGATGCAGATCATTGTGGCCTGATAGATTAAATCAAACAAGAAATCGGTAAAATCAAAACCCTAATTAGTGAGACAAGAAGGAGAAACAGCCACTGATTGGATGGAGAAACATGGCACCGAAGGAGTACCTCGAGCACCATGGCTGTAACAGGTCGATGAAGAACGACGGATCGAGCTTCGCGTCTCTGCTAAACAACGAAGAAAGAATTCGGGTTTACTTGCACTGAGGGGCAATTTGTCGATTCAAAGCTAAAGAGGTTTTGTCATTAAATTCCCCCCCCCCCCCCCCCGCAATTGACTTGAGAGCCCAATTCTTTTTTGGTCTAATTCTTGATAAAAATAAAAATAAAAAGTTAACCATCAGTTGCCATTGTTGTGCGCTACTTTCCGATAATCTAGTAGACAAGTAAGAGTTTCATTTCTTAGTTATAAGAATAATTATGATGCTTTCAAAAAATTCAGAAGAATTAATAAAGAGTATTTGAGATTTTCTCTTAATTAAACTAAATCATACTTGAAGAATTTGGTCAAAGCGCAATCATAATTGTTTGGCCGTTTAGTGAAAAAAAAAAAAAAAAGCAAGATACTTTTGGCTTTAGTTCTTTTTTACCTGAAACGAACAAAAAATCTAGAAAACAAGGTTACACAAAAAATTACTACAAGTAATATCAAGTAAAAAATCACATTGATAGATTTAAATAATATTAGAAACTTAGCACTAATAACAACTTGGTGAATCTTTTTCTTCTTTCATCCATTATTTTCTCAGTTTTTTTCCCTTGAGAATCATATAACAGACAAAATCATATTTAATAGCTTACTCTTGAGGTCAAAAAGAGTACTAGCTCCTCTGCCCAAAAGCTCAGTCCATAACCTGAATGTTATCCCAAAGTGATCTTTCCCCGAGACCACTCTCCTCTAATGGGCGTCCGAGCCACGCCGAGGGCTTCTACTTGGGTAGGCTGGACGGACCTAAGAGTAAGATCATGTTCAGCCCACTCCCAAAAACGCGTCTCGTGTCCAGCCCAACCCACTTTAGGGCTACATAATATCTATCGATGTTCAGCCCATAAAACTTTTGGCGAGCATGAGCTGGACTTAGACTGCCCACGAGTTGTCCATCGTTTCATATTAATTTTTGTTTACGTAATTTTGATGCATAATAAATATCATCCAAGTATTAGTTAGTCATGAGTTTTGTTTTTGTTTATTTAGCATATCATTTATCATCAAACTCTACTAACTAGTCATGATAATAAAGAAGAATATAGTGGAGTCTCAAAATGGATTTAGTCATAAAAGCATAGAAATAAATTTTTAGGAGAAAATAACGGAGAAAAAAGAAGTCTCCAAAGGAGAAACAACGGAGAAAAAAGAAGTCTCCAAAGGTCTTTAAACGCATATGATAGAGAATTTTAATGACTAAAAAAAATCAGAAATGTTTTGTACACATAAAAGTTATATCTATGATTCATATATTATAATATAAAAGTTCGACGGGTTGGGCAGGCTTTGAAAAACTTTTGCCCATGCCTAACCCATATTTTTTACGAAATCAAAATTTTATCCTCGTGTCCACTACAGTTACTATATACTAAAAGTCACGCCCATATTTCTACAGGCCTGCACGGGTTGCCTGCGGGTTGCTCATACCAAGTTGCACCCCTAGCCACGACCAACACAATCACCAATAAAAAAACCACTGCAAATTTCAATAGTATTATAACATTGACGATGACGCCACAGCCTCGCACCAACAATCAAGAGAAAATAAGTCATCCTCGACATCCCAAACTCAGAACCCAAAAATCAAACCAAGGGACGAAACATACTGCCATAGCAAAGAAGAAACATAACCCCAATCGCAATACAGTACACAAAAAATGAAAACAGGGAAAACCACCACCGAGAACAAAGGCAACAGTGAGAAGAAAAGAACATACTAGATTTGGTCTCTTCCAACTGAAAGAACAAAAATTTGTGATAGCTGAATCTACTGAACCCTGAGTGAGATCTCAAAAGGTTTGATCTTTTTAGCATACAACTCGATTAAACAGAGATGCTCAGGAAAAGGAAATAATGGCAAAAAAGAATATGCATTAGAACTTAGGAGGTTGACCAGAGCACCTAAAATAGGACGATTGAACAACATAACCTATAACTTACAGTGATCGGCTGAAACACCGCAGAATGACCACCACACTAAGTCTACAACCCCGATCAAATGCCTTTATCTCCTATTTCCCCTTGCGCGGCCCTCATTCATCCTTTAAACATTCCCACCTCATGTCCCTTAAAGCCCATAAACACTGAAAAAAGGGTGAACAAGAAAATAATCTTAGCAAATGGTTGGCCAACCACACCACGAACCTAAAAGAAAGGGCTGAAACCCACATAGCAACAAATCGAACATGTTAACAAGTACAGTTGCGTATGCACCCCTGAGGTCACGGGGATGGAATCTTAACAAACAAGCATGGAACTCAAAAATTTGACCTTTCAAGTGTAATTTAGTTGCTCCCACCAAAGATATCCCAAAAGAAATACCTAATTGTTAATCTCATGAATCTAACCAAGCACATTTGCTTCCTCAAGAACCCAGTCGATGAAAGAGGAAATCAAGAATCTTCAATTTAATTTTTTGGTAACTCAATTAATGTAATGAATTAAAATACAAAACTACAAGGGGCATTATGTCCCTTGTCTTACTAGCCAAGAAAGGTAAGTCACTATAACCCATTAGAACCTAGGAAACCAACGTCACTATATATAAAACGTAAATGCAAGGTGCTTGAATCAAAAACCTTTACTGCGACACAAGTAATAACTGTTTACATAGTAATAATCGTTACCTAAATTTACGATAAGGTACAAATACTAAATAGTAGATTTTCAATTTATAATTAGATCAAAAGGGTTGGAGGCGGTAACGAATCGGCAACTACATTAAGACTAGACATAAGGTCGTTGGTGCAGGTGGGGCCATAGAATACAAAAACTCATGAGCCAATGGATAGTAGAGGGCGACATAATGATGGCGCGAATGGATTTGCTTGGTTTGGGGAGACGAAGAGGAGGGGGCAAGGCTAGTAAACAGAAAGCAGAGAGGGAACTAAGAGGGGGAGATAGAAAGAGCTTAGCACCACCCCCCCCCCCCCCCCCCCTTCTACAGCGACTGCGATTAAGGCTGTGGTGGCTAGTTTAGAGAGAGTACAAAGGAAGGGGATAAACCTTTAATTCAATTGCATCTGCCATACGTGTCTTAACGACCGTGTGCAGTCCAATTCCAAATATACGAAGATCTTCTAATTCCATTATCCAATTAAATAGAAAACTAATTTATCTTTTATTTTGTCTTTCACCTTCAAAGTAATTATTATTCTATATTATTTGACCAAATTAGATTAGAGACATGACGTGCACTGATTTTTACTGTTTAAAATAAAATGAATCAAATTATTTTTATTGGCAAAAAAATGATGTGTCTTCATCTATGCTTATGAGTAGCTCCGGGCTGTACGAGATTTACCGATGAAGATTCAAGTCATCACCTCAGTCATAATCACTAGAAGCCCAATTATGTTGGCTAGAGGGACAAACCCAATTGCATGAGCATGTCATCACTCAATACTATAATTCCTAATGTTCTACATCTGTACATATAGTTATCGATCCAACGTCTTAACCATATATAAATTTTCACGAGAGACCAACTATACTCGTGTGTCATTTGCTCTGTTTAAGATTTTATTTGCCGGTGTTAAACAAGTTCTAATAATTAACTAGCTAATTATTTGGAAATTGAATAAACAAGGGTAACTTACACTTGCACCCTATCATACTCGCTTCACTTGACATTTTGAAAATTACACTTACGCCCCCTTTCGATCTAGGTTTGTGTTTCAACTAGCCCTTTCCGCGAAATCTCCATTTATTTAGTCTTTCAACAAACTCAAAAACCTGTAAGTAATCTTGTTGAACTGCAGAGTTAACAAACATAAACCACTGACGGTGGAGAAATTGCAATGAAGCTTTCCACCACTACTGGCTTGCATGTCGACATCATCACTTGTTGAATTCTAGCCAACCTGAAACTCAAAAAGAGCGTCTATAAACGCCTTCGACATGCACTGGTAGTATCTCCCTCATTTTTACCCCTCTCTCGCACACACCCACGCATTCACACACTGATAGAATTATACGACAACGAAATCTCATCAAATCTAAACCCTCGATGCCAACATTACTGTGATGCACTATTCAATGGTACATCTTACAGTAGCCTATTAGCATACCCACTGTATAGACTTACGATGATCTCGTGTTATTATAATTTAAACCCCTAGCTCAACCATGACAAGTTGGTCTCCAAAGCACAATATATTGGCATAAGCATTTAGAGTTTTCACCTCATTTCCATTTCATCCCACCTTTTATCTAAGAATAACAATCATCAACGTTGAAATCGGCCATTAAAGAATTTGACGAACATAGATTTGAACTTTAACGGCAGAGGTTTTTATTTTTTGTATCAGTAGTTGTCCATTAAGATTGTTGTAATAAAGAATTTGGCAGTGGAGGTTTTGATGGGCTTGATGACAGTGATTCCAATGAAGGACGTGGAGTTAAAAAAGAGGGCAACATAACATAGTGGCACGTTAGCCGATGGTGACAAGGTAGGAATCCGCCCATTGACAGAGTGCGAAAACAATATGCTTGAGAGAACATGTATAGTTATTAGATGCCTAAAATGTCATGTGAGAAAAATGTAGACTCACGTAAAAGATGATTAGGTTCAATGCATTTCGAGCCGAGTAGGCTAACGTTCACAAAGTACTGCATTATGAACAATGCCTTATTGCCCTTAATTGGAACCGTTAACGCCTTCAATGTGGTAAGAGCTCAAGCAAGAATTAAGCCTTTCAGGTAATGAATTGGTTCAAAGCAAGATCACATTAGGATAAAAGCGATGCCTTGTTTCCCTTGATTGAATATTGGAACTTTTCAATATAGTAATACGAGCTCATGGCGGAAAAAAGCCTTTTATGGGATGACAATATTCTAAGTGACATTAAGCTTTCAAAGACCTAAGATAAATATGATAAACATAGCCCTTAACTGAGTGCATATGCCTGAGTTTTGGGGCAACAGACTCATGACTTAACACGATTATGTAAGAGTTGCGAATTGGAGGATAAAGAGCAAAATATGTTAAGGGTTGAGATACACTGACCAGTTTGAATGATTGGAAACACTTTTAAAGGCGATTAGTCACTCAGAAGACAAACAAACTCGGGTCAAGCCTTGACCACTTAAGCAAACTCAGAGCATATCAGCTAAAGTTGCATGACTAATAGAACAACCTTTGTCTATGAATATCCCACATTAAAACAGAAAGAGCATGATGATGAAACTTGATCTGCACAATAAACCATGAGTAATCTTAGAACACATTGTCCAGGTTTTAAAACATCGCAATTGTTTTGCTTATTCTTTTTATCTTAGCACATATCTATCAGGAAGCAATTTTAATGCCCTGATCCATATACTCAGCTAACTCAATACCCCTGCATAATGCGATCTACTCACTAAAAGTATGAACACGACAATGGACGAGCATGTGTGGAAGTGTACTATGCTTATAACCTACATGAGCAAGCAAAGCCCTAGCCCTAAAGAGCAACACCGTTTATAGCTCTTTTTGCTGTCAGGAAACTGAAATCCCTATTTTTCATCCTCTACTCCCCCCTCTTGAGTAGTAGCGGTGGCAGCAAAGGAGGATATGGCTTCTGCACTGTCTTGCCATCTTAGGTAGCAGTGAAATAATTTCACTTGTTGGAACTGATGAAATTCACAGAATAAAATGAAGCAACTCGAAGTTTGGAAACATAGATTGAGAAAACCTAGATTCATAATTGAGCATTTATTATGACCTGAAGATTGATGTCCAAATAACTGAATATGGTGAGCAATTAATTTGTTCTTAGGCTTATGGTCAGTGTAACCATAAATTTATTTAGATGGAAAGTGAAGAAGTGTAATGGGAAAAATCTACGCATAATTGAGTTTGACCGAGTCATTTTAATCAAAAAGTTATTGACTCCACTAAAAAGTAACGGTATGAGGGCTTACTAATATTTCTTAAACGTGAAGTATAAAAGTGTAACAAGCCCGAGGGGTACTATGTGTAATTAGCCAGATAAACAAATGTGAGGCCAAGCAAATTGCATTGATTTGAAGACTAACCATTACAACAAAGGGCAGCACCCAAATGAGTATCCCTGAAAAAACAGAGACATCACATCCAATCGGATGGTCTCACAAAGTGGGCCAACATGGTCTTTAAGTAAAGCACAGTACACATAGGGGCTACCCGTATTACCAAAATAAGTAGAAGCCAAAACAGAATGATGCAAGGAAATGCATCAAATCTTACTGGAACAAGGGTTAAGGCCATGGGCCATATAGAATGATGGTTTACAGTATTTCCACAATTTACATCGGAGCTATAGAAAGAGATGGTCCTCCCAAGGCTGAATCGAAGTGATCCAAGCAGCTCGAGGGAATGTGCATCCTCCAACTCTAGTAGATCCGGCATCTGCAAGCCACAATTTCAACGTTTTGGACCCGCATCGGAGATCCTTGACCAATAGGATTAGAGGTTAGGTGACAACAATGGATCTTAAAAAAACCTTTTAGATCTGAGGGTAGCGAATGAAAGGGAGTGGTTTTGGGCCCAGATGAATTTCGATATAGGTGGACAGGAGAGATTGGAGGGTGGAGGAATATAGGGGCGTATGGAGAGAATAGGCAAAGATGGGTGCCAAAGGAGAAGGAGGAGCGGACGCGATAGAAAGGAAGATTAGGAGGAAGCAGTGACAGTTGAGTTTTTTAAGAAATAGAAGTCAGAGAGAATAAGGGTTAGGAATAGTTTGCTTTTTCCTGCTTGGTCTCCACTTATAAATAGAGAAATAATGACCAGTGACGATTAATAAACATCAACTAGCATATGGTGTTTTCCCTTTCCATAAATCAGATAATAAAATAGTGGCTTTCAGTTTACCTGCTGCAAATGGCACTGAAAAACTTTTGATAAACTTGATGGGATTCGCCATCCAGAGATGGCTCAACAACGGGGGCATATCTTTGATATCATGTTGAATGTGGCCAAAAGTTGCATATGAAAGCTTTAATTGTTATTGTAATAAACTTGATGTAGTATGATCATATTTGGTGCAACAAGCAACATCTAATATGCTTGACTCATTTGTCTAGTCTTTAATTTCATTGGATGTCCAAGAAGATGTTTATGTACATTAGTACTGCCATTTATATTCTGATTAAATTATCTTCATACATTGACATATTATAGCCGCACTAACTTCTTATTTTTAGACATGCGTAATACTTTAGAAATAATCTCATTAACCACATATAACAGTAGTAACTATCAATTATCAATATATGAAAATTTTATGTATATATTAGCAAGAGAAAGTATTAGTCATTATTTGAATTTGTCTATCTTTTCTAACTAGTAGTCCTATCTTTCAATATACAAAAGAATAATCAGACTTTTTTTGGTGAATTGGAAGTATAGCAACCAAATAAGTGCAATTGATAAATTCACACTAGTCTCCCAAACTCCAAATTATTTTAGTGACACTTGTTAATAACACATTTAAACCTTCAAATACAAAAAATGGAGTGAAAGAGCTTGATGCCAGGGAAAGTGGGTTCGTACCTACGTGGAGGTGTCACAAAGGCTGTAGTGTGATTCAGCTTCCAAGTATGCAAAGTGAGAGACGGTGAGGGCGGAGTAAGGGCAAAGAGCAAGGCTTCCCAGACAAGCCGTGAGGAGTGGCAGTGCTGCGGAGGTAAGGCTGAGACGAACAAGGCCTGCAGTCCAAGTCAAGGTCCAATGCTACGGTCCAATTTGTGTTTCTCTCTCTAGAACCCAAGAGCTCTCAAATTCTAGAGTAAGAA
The DNA here is from genome assembly GCA_033070095.1 of Escallonia herrerae. Taxonomy (NCBI): domain Eukaryota; kingdom Viridiplantae; phylum Streptophyta; class Magnoliopsida; order Escalloniales; family Escalloniaceae; genus Escallonia; species Escallonia herrerae. The sequence continues at coordinate 92,854 of JAVXUP010002161.1, read as the reverse complement.
AGTGATTTTGTAAGGATGAGCAAAAGTTCCAAAAGTCCTTTTTTGAGTCATAAAGTCCACTATTTATAGGAAATAGTGTGCCTGTGTCATCAAATGCCACATGTCGTCCCTTGGGAGTGACATGTCACCAGGGAGTCCAAAAATACCTGTTCTCCGTCAGACTGCCGGTTCCCAAATTCGCGTTGCCTGCCCCACACAGCGTCGCTCTACCTATCTGAGAAGACTGAACATACATTGAGAGCATGATCAGAGTAAGCCCGTTGCCCCAGCCACCGGTCCAAGCCCTTAATGAATCCCATAAGGTGCGTCAAAAGACGCATAGAGATCTTGACAGCGGCGAGGGTTGCCCCTGTAGCCAACTGTCAGGTGGACTAGGCTCGATGCCCTCCAAAGACCTGCTCCCGTTCCGTAGTGACTCGAGCGTCATCGTCCTGGGGGCGTCAATGATCACCGGTAACGTGAGTGGACATGGTTGCAGCTCAGTGCCTAGTGTTATGCAAGTCACCCCAGACGGCGATAGCTTTGTGGTAACGAGCCTATCCCGCTGCGAAGGGTCCTCGTGCCAGAGCACTACAAATGGAGCCCCCGGAATGAAGACGACGATAATTTTGTGGTAACGAGCCTATCCCACTGCGAAGGGTCCTCATGCTGGAGCATTACTAACAAAGCCCCCCGGAATGAAGACAGCGATAACTTTGTGGTAACGAGCCTATCCCGCTGTCAAGGGTCCTCGTGCCGGAGCACTACGAAAGGAGCCCCCCCAGAATGAAGACGGTGATAGCTTTGTGGTAACAAGCCTATCCTGCTGCGAAGGGTCCTCGTGCCGGCGCACTACGAGTGGAGCCCCTCGGAATACTGCACACTTGGGAGAGTGGGTCGGAACATGTTCCACGTCCATGGCGGGGGTGCATAGTGTGGTGAATGAGTGTGATGCCCGGGGGCCTGTAACATGATTATGGCGCATGGGAGCCATGCCAATGGCATGAGACAATGATTGTGCGCACGGGCACGGTGACGAACGTTGCGGAGATAATACCTGGTGCCGGGGCACGTATCATTTAAGTGGCGTACGGGTGCGGCGACGAACGTCGCGGAGACAATACCTGGTGCGGGGGCACCTATCATGGAGGTGGCGCACGGGCACGTGCGCGATGACGAACGTGGCGGAGACAATACCTGGTGTCGGGGCACATATCATGAAGGTGGGGGTTCGGCGACGAATGTCGCGGAGACAATACCTGGTGCCGGGGCACATATCATGGAAGCAACGCACGGGCGCGGCGACGAACGTCGTGGAGACAATACCTAGTGCCGGGGCACATATCATGAAGGTGGCGCAAGGGCGCAGCAACGAACGTCGTGGAGATAATACCTGGTGCCGGGACACTTATCATGAAAGTGGCGCACGGGCGCGGTGACCAAAGTCGCGGAAACAGCGCACGGGCCTGCATCGGGTGTCCCGGAGACGGGGCGTGAGCCAAGTGTGTATATCATATCAAAATAATAAGTGTGATCTCTAGTAATGACAATGTTGGGAATGACGATACGCGGTCGTCAGTGACGGCTCATTTGGCGGTAGCGTGCAACTTTAGGCGACGGACGTCGCGAGGGTGGTACGTGGTCGCGAGCGACGGACGACGAACGTCGCAAGGTTGATATACGAGCATCGGTAAACATCACAAAGGTGCAAAGACCCGAGAAAACAAGTGCGTGCGGGAGAGGAGGCCAAAGGCCAAGGCCAGCCGAAGCTGACCCTAGGGGGTGGCCAAGGCCAACTCCCCTGGAGGGGTCCAAGGCCACTCCCCCTTTTTGGTGAACTTCGGGCACGCTGACGGTAGGTGTTTTGGTGGGCAATAACAAATCGGGAAGTTGAGGCATGACGAGCGTGTTGCTATGAGTCGTACCCACGTAACGAACAAGGTGTCAAAGTCACATACGAAGCGTACGAAGCGAACAATGCGCGAAAAGGATTTTGTGCAAGAAGTGAGCAACTGGGGGGGGGAGGCCAAGGGCAACGCCAACGCCCATGGGGGGCCGAGGCCGACCCTATAGGCTAGGGGGAGGCCGAGGCCTACCCCATGGGGTTGGCCAAGGCCTTTGCCTGTGACCCCGCTGCTCCGCTTGTGCCGTCGGCCGATGTTTTTTATGAAAAGGTGTTTGGGTGGTCGCGGCGTGACGATCGTGCTACCGTGAATCACGTTAACGTAAGATAATTGACGCCTAAGTCGCGCACGAAGCATGTCAACGTGATTCGGGCGCCTGCACTTTGACCGGTTCGATGCGTTGAAAAGTTAACCGTTGAATGTGTCGACGTGTTCGCGCAAAGCGGGACTCCTAGTGGGCCCTTGGGTCCGACCATGATAGGTTGGGAACAGAGTTCAAATCTCAAAATCTAACACACACACACACACACACATATGAAAGCTGAAGTTGAGAGAATGTTGTCTAGTGATCGCTTACTTGGACACTCTTTTAGCTCATCATGTGAAATTTTCTATTTTGACTTTTTGAAACATTTTGAATTTATTTACCTTTATAAAAATAATAATAATAATTTGGATTCGTTTTTTGTCGCCCCCTCTCTCTTATTCAGTTCAATTTAAATTTCTTTTTGCCATTTAAGATTTAACCAAATATATAGACTGTACATTTCTCTCTCTTCTATGTCAACATGTTTCACTTAAAATTTTGTTTATATTTTTACAATTCTATTAATTCCTAGATTTTGTCAAAAATAATTCTCTATATATTCCTTTTAATATTAAATTTTTTTATTGTCTAGAAAAGCCCAATATTCTCCATCAGTTTTTCTCTCTAACTACCATAATCTCCTTCCTTTTATTTCTTTACAAGTTTTTATATATGTTTTACTCTCCCATTTTAATTTCAATCATTTATCATATATCTTTACACTTTTTTAGTGGCCTTGAATAATATAATCCTCAACACATGAATTATTATTATTAGTATTATCACTATAATTGCTATTAATTAGTAGAGACTATTTATATAATTTTGTATACTATTTTCCATCTTTATTTGTTACTAAAAGCAAACAGCTATTACTAAGTTCATTTTTAACGACAAAAATTGGAAGGAGAATTCATATAAAAAGGTGAGAATAAAATTTTAATTATTTTTTATCACTACCAATTTTGTAATTATTATTAGGTATATAAGTACGAGATCCATCAATAGTAGTTATCACTCTCGTGTGCAAAGCAAGGGATCAAAACTAGTACAAAACTAGTATATACAAGGATTTTCTAACTTTTCAACTTTTAAAGCTTCAATAAGTTTAGTGGCAAAAATAAATGGTGCCATGATCCTTCGGCCATCTGCAAGATCCGCCCCTGCTCACTAATCAACCAATCATAGTGGTTTTACCAAATCCTTCAAATCTCGAGATTCATTCCTGATCATTAAATTCAAAAAACGAAAAAAAGATTCATGTGCAGAAACATGCCTAAAATCATAAATCTTATGCGGGTATTCAGTCAAAAAGTATTCCTTCTGTATGGAGTTCAATGTAAGTCACGGAATGAGGTTCACGTTCAGTTTGTAACGTGCTACACAAATTATGAGCAGAATATACACCTACATTCATCTCCAATGAAAGTTCAGACACAGAGAGAGTTGACGAATCTCTAGTTTGTACTGTATTAACTAAAAGATGGTCATTCAGGAGCGGGGAAAGCAACCTATGGCCTATACAAAACCCAAATGCACAAAAGAAAAAGGCACTTTTGGGCAGCAGCCTCTTCTTTCTCATGTGATCAGAACTCTTTCTCAGTACTTCCTCAAGGCCTAGAGCAGAAGATTGGCTAAATGGTAAATTCAGAAGAAAGCGTTTCCAGATTCTAATATGTTGAAGAAAGATTTGCCTAGAAATTCTTAAAGATTGGTTACATAGCCCGCAAATACCGGGCTTAAGCACAACCAGCCATGACCAATGCCCGACATCTAGCCTCCAGAGTTAGGCCGAGGCTCATAAAACCGAAACAAGCCAACGTATAAGCTTCATGTAGTTCACAAGAATGAAAACAGAATATAAGACCATATAACCTTAGAGCTGCTGCGTACTTGGGCCAACCAGTCATCCAGCAGTTTAGTGGGATCGACAGCCTCCGGTAGATGGGAGTAGCAGCCAGAGTGAATGAATGGTCTTCTCCCTATAAAAATGCTCTTTCTGCAAAAGGTTTCCGCTTGTAATCTACACAACCTTTTCAGATAAGAGTCTAATGTTTTAAGGAGTAACGACATGTTGCTGGTACAGAAACCGCTATAGAGGTCAAAGGCCCTTTCTGAGCTTCTAAGATATCTGCTAGGCTGGGAGAGTATACATAAACCACGTGAAGATAACATGCGTGCCTGAACAAAAATATGAGCAACAACAGTGAGCTTAAGCCAATGGAAGAAAAAGTGAATTATCTTTTGCGACGTCATTATTATGCTCGTCATCGCAGTTGTCATCACTAGTATCATAGCTAGGACCACGACAGAGTGGATCCTGGAGTTCGTCATCATCTTGTGTAATTTCATTAGTTTGGCCCTGTTCCATTGAAGCTTGTAGACGAGCAATTGTGGTATCTTCATATATGGAGGAGCACCCTCCGAGGCTGCTTGGGGCAACAATATCAATTGTTTCTATCTCATCAACCATGGAGTCCAATGATGCGGTTGATATTGCAGTTGGGAGCATCAAGGTTTTCCCACCGTGTCTAGTCTTCACCCTCCTCCGCCATCCGTGAAGCGATCGTCTTACATCTTCAGAAATTATGGATTTCTTGAACTTTGAGCCCATCTGGGTAACGATAACATACAGGGGAAAAGTAATGAAGCTACACCAAAATTGAGCAACGATCCTGCAGAAACATATATAGCTAGATTCATCTTACGTGACTATACTTCATGCCCGAGTAAAGCAAAAAACTGAATACTATAGTGATTGTATTACCCGAATGTCAAGCGGGTCACAAGGAAACGAGTGTTTTTGGTGAAACAAGAAGGTTGCTTGATCTCCCACTACAGAGGACAAAAAGAAAAAAAACACAAATGCAATGACCACCTACACATGTTCGTGTCATATGAAAAAGAGCAACAGCAATATCTTTCACTACTCTACAAGGATGGAGCTTTGTGGTCATTTATATTCTAATCTGAAGAAGCAATTAACATGATAGCTTAATTTTTAGTCTGATGATCTGTTTACACAACCAAGTCGAGTTAATTACAGACAAAAATGCTTTATAGGCAACTCTGGTGCAACCACTTGCATTATCCAACACATAGTGCAGTGTTGTTTCTCTCAAAAGACAAATATTAGATTACATTTTGATCAAGGATTGAAAATGAACAGATTTGGTATTCTATCCTAAGTTCACATGTAAGAGCTAAAAAGTATCTTTCAATTAGTTCTTTAAAATCTAAGTAATTTGCTTTGTCTACAATAATCAAGTATGTCTCCATGAACTACCGAATAAGTAAAAGCTTGAATTTTAGCACCTAGTTAGTAGGAATCTTACCAGTGACCATATAAATGTTGCCATCTCAAAAGCATTCTGCAAATCAGCAATTATCTTAGTGAAAGAGAGACATATATCATTGTTTTATTTTCATTCTTTAGACATTGTAGTTGAAAGCGAATAACTTAATAACCTGAAATGATATGAACTGTATCAACCGCAACAGTAGCCTGGGCTTATTAAACCAGAATAGCTCATCCCTTAGTTTAAACTGATGATTTCCGATCCATTGACTCGCATCCATGATTTCAAAGGCCAGCTTGACCACTATTCGGTGCAGCTTAGTACCGACCAGCAGAATCAACTTTTTGAAAAGCAAAGAAAGAGAGAAACATAAGCAGTGTGCCCCTCGGAGATCAATATGACATTCACAACGAATGAAGCGTACTCACGAGGGCTGGTACGAAGGAAATCCAAAAGTAAATGTTTGTTCCTGAACGAAGGCCACACAGATCGTGCGTATAGGTTAGTTTCAATGTGAAAGAAATGTACAATCAAACAACTAAATCTACATCAAGTGCATTTTGTTTCATGAACCCTTTGACAAACCAATCACATTACTAGTCTGTTGCAGGAAAGAAAAGCAACATTCTCTCTAAAGATTTCAGTTGGATAATTTCTCATGCACAAAGATAACTCCCATTTCTTTGATGGCTGTTTGTGATGATGGATTTTTACCTCCAATCAGTGGGACAGACTAGAAGTCATTCAATATGATCGACTTCCAGTTGTTCCATAAATTGGTTCGAATTTATTTTCATGGAACTTCATCGAAATGGTCGTAGATTCTTGTCAACCAATGGATTCATACAATCTCAGGTCTGCACCAACATGGTGTTTGCTCATATCAGCAGAATTTAAATTTGTTGCTAGCTTATTCTGGAATATCAGCATCATCATTCCATTTGCAAGGATATTTAAGAGCATATGTAAGCTCTTGAATTAATAGCTACTCATGAAGAATGCTAAGGCAAATAAATTACCATGAAAACCAAGAAGAATGCATACAATGGCGAAGATCCAGAGCGAAATACTGCAAAACAAGGGCGGAGTTGTTATTCGTTTTGATGAGAAAACTTACAAGACAAACAAAGTCACTTATCTTTACGTGAAATACTTTGTCCGTTGAGACGCAAAGTACTGCCAAAATAGCCTAATTACAATTCTTATCTGATAACATGCTGTAGCTAATCAATCCACATGGAATGAAATGGTAATAAAGAAACAATATATCATTATAAGAAAATGATATTTGTGATCGTTGTTATAAAGAAACAACAGAATCATCAATCCTACCAATCTGAGTGTGATAGATACTGTTTTTTATTTCTCTGAAGGAAACAAAATGGCATTCTAATTCTGCAGCTGAATGCAATGCACAAAGATGCCATACGGTTGTTCAACTTCTAACTTATCTTTTACTTTTATTCTTTGTCATTCTTTCTTCTTCCCCTTGCAATCAAGAGGGACCTTCCATTATGTTACAGGATCAATCAATAACTGCTAAAAGTTTATGGTGGTTAAGATAGTGAGAGAACAGCTGTTGGCTTATATACTAATTTATTGCGGCAATAACTATAGCTAAGAGCCAAAAAAGATTTATGCAGTATACTCTCAAATTTGAGCAGAGCCCTCTTGGGTGGTCAATTGATTTGCCACTCCACACACATTCAATTAATTTGATTTTCTAAAGAGGAAACGGGTTTAGCTTCTTCCTTGAGTAGCTTGAACTTTTGGCGAGTTTCGGGATTTTGATTTCAACTTGCACATAAGCATGCTGTAACTAACACTAAATCATGATTTTGATGATTCAAACCATATACAACTTTAGTAAAAATGTGTTTGAGAGAATGCATTCCTGAGACTTGGCAGTTGGCACTATCCTTCCGACACTATCACCCTGGATAAGTTGTAAGCACTTTATACCCAGAGGAAAATTAAGCATGCATGTAGGCCAACTTGAATGAATCCCATTATTTAATACCGATTGCTGATGATTTCATATTATCTTCTTGTAATAGGTAGAAGAAAGTCCTTAAATAGAGGTTAATATCGTCATCAAATTGATTACATACAGTTCCCCATGACGAGCTAAATTTTACATCCCCACAAACAAAGTTTAACAAACATTATGCATCTGAATATATTTAAAAATTTCCACCTCCCGGAACAAAGTGGTGATTAGTACCTAATGCCAACAATGTCTCGAAATTCTTCCTCCATGCTTCTAAGCATATAATTATGGAAATCATACGAAAATGGTAGTTGATGAGTCTGCCAACAGAATTAAGAAACACGTGCAAGTTAAGATACAATGGAGTATAGTTACCCAACCTTCCCAAAACAAAATACGCTGTTGAAAGATCAGAAGTAGACAGATCCTTGTGCACAAGTAATTTCTAGCAAGAAGTTTTGTGTAGGTATCAAAAGTTATACTTTAGTTTCTGAAGCAAGATCTTCGTGCCATGGCTAAGACAACCTTTTTGATTTTTCAAAGCAAGAACTTTGTAACATGTCAACCAATAAATCGGGTTCTAACATCTAATGTGACCTTCCCAACACCTCCCCCTCCCCACTCCACTCTAGGGTGTGGGTCCGAAGATCATAGGTTCTCAATGAGTCTTAGACATGTAGCAGCATGTGAGGGTAAAGCTATGACTTGAGAATGAGCTGGGAAGTGCAAATCAGAGAAGAAAAGACAGAAAAAGCTCACAGTAATGAATCCCAAGCGCAATGCCATGTAGTCAGCTCGGTTTATTGAACTCCAAAACTGGCGGCTGAAACAAAGCTGAAAACTGAAATAGCTTGAGTTTGGCCTTTGAAATCACTCGATATAACACGGCATATTAACATTAACCAAGGTAACAGAAACAAAGATAAAATAACCAGATAGGGTATTATACATCTAGGCATGCTATCAATCAGAGAAGGCGATAAAAGACTAGCTTAACAACATATAGATGACCAATAAGGAAAGTTGGTAAGCAATTCTCAAGGTAAGTGGTGATAATTCCTAAGATATCAAGTCAGATGCTTGCTCCTTGGACCAAACTGAACTATATGCAAAAAGAACAAATACAGTTTGTTGTTACAGTTAACTAAAAAGATTTGGGAACTTGGTGGTTAAACTCTACTGCGGTGACGATACTGTAGGGGAAGTCCTGCGGAAAAATAGCTCGATGCCAGGATGGGTGACATAGAATACATAACTAAGCAGAAAGATGTTGGCAAGAGCTCATATAGAATATGCAAAGATTGAGAACTCGAATACAAGGTCGTCTTGATCCGAGATGTGTTGTGGATTTTGCATAAAGGAGGAAGGGTTATTACATAATGTCATATCACGTGAACAAAAAATCGAACTCCCAATGATCCCATGGCGTAGACCAATTTCTCCCCTGTTATCAAGACGTAAAACCTATGCAAACAACCAACATATTATTTTCACTGTGTACAAAATTGGTCTCAGCAACTATATAATAATGTCACTCATGGAAAATAGAAGATACTAAATGCATTACTTCGTTGCACTTCATCACTAGACTCAATTGCATGTTTCAAGAATAGTTGAGCTGACTTTTCACCATTTGAAAACTTAGCGGAACAATAATTCTACTGGCCAATTCAACTGAAAATTTCCAAGCACAAGCATAAGGCAGCATTTAATACAGCCCAAAGAAGACTTTTTCATCAGCGACATGCAATATCATAAGGAATGTGACCATACCATCCAAACAAGAACCTTGTTCTGGTTCCATGGATGGGATGTATGGTGAAAAATGAAAGTAGATAGTCGGCTCATTCTTGAAGTCCTTGATGCAGCTTCAGAGGAACCTAGGTTAGTAGGGCCCACAATTTTAGAAAGCTAATCTAAGTAGTTACAGCAACTGAAGATTAGTACAAAAGAAAGCAAAAAAAGATGTACTTTGTAATCCCTGAATGACCATTGTCTTAGCTTGATTTTCCCATTTTCTCCAGCTATAGATCTGCATGCAAAAATAAATAAAATGAAGACCTCCCAAAACAGCTAGTTCCAACATTTTAAAGCAAGAATTAAAGTCAAGAGGGGTATACCCACCTTGATCATGGCCAGAGCAATCGTCATGAAACTATAAGATACATGGGTAATGCCCAGAACAAACAAAAAGCGATGAAGTTGCTCAAGACTCTCATGTGAAGCAAATGAATCACGACCCTGGGGAACAGATACCAAGTGAAAGAGTTCTTTCAATTGAAAAGTTGGTAATTGCGTTGACCTCAATGTGTACAGTATCATCAATTATCAAGCGATTTAACAGAAAAGGAAAAGAAAAGTAATTAAAGATCTTCTTCATCAAGACAAGCTCGGTGCTTACATGAAATGATAGGTCTACACAGAGATACCAAAACTATCGCCTTCTGAAGGTACATTGAAGTCACAGGACACCTTATTACTAATCATCATCAATTCACAATCATCAACTAAGCCTGACCAAAAAAGTTGGGTTTGCTGCATAAAATCCTTTTCTTTCACTCAAGCACATGTTTGATAAGTATCAGGAATTTCAAGCGTGGCCGAAATTTAAATCGAATATATTAACAGCAAAGACTTCTTTGCCATCTCTTTGCTTCAATAGAAGTTGCAGATGCCGAACCTTTCATGCTATCTAAGCTTTTTATTGCCAACCAGCGTTATGTGTTGCTTGCAAAGAATTCAAAGCCACTTCACGATATAAAATGTAACAAAAGAGGGAGAACTTGCGATGGTAGAACAATTACCAAAATCTATGTAAGGTAAGAACCCACAACTAATTCAAGATCACTCATGCCACTAAGAAATAGTTGACAGAAGCGCACTAGTTGGCAACTACCTTTAGCTCCAAACAACGGGAGATGCTTGCATGAGTGAAAAACAATAGAAAACTGTGCATGGTGAAATATCAGGTTTTTACCTCCTCCGAATGCCACTTAGAAGATGACAGATACCTACAAACAAGTCTAGGTAGACAAATAGCCTACCTAGGGTTCACAAGTTGAATTTGCGATTAAGGTTGAACCAGAATTCTTCCAAACCTATTAATTAACGTTTAACTGATAAGTTCAAAAACTGTTGATGGAATGATTGCTTTTGGCCTATATGAAGTCACTGTTGATTGCCATTACTAGATAAATAGCATGCTTAAATGCTTCTTTGTAGATGGTGCAATGGCATGTTCTTGTTAAGGAATTAGCGTAAACTGAGAAAACAGAAAATTAAATATAAAAGAGGCTGAGCGGTAACTACCTTGGGGCAATAGTCATTTTGCACATGGTTTGCCTGCCCTTTGGACACAGAGTAATTTAAATAATAGGAATTCGAAACACTTATGTGACTTCGGGACATTGGCTCATCCATCTCACTTTCCAGTGTACATGGATAAAATCGTGTGCTCAAGGCCGAGGATTTTATGCAAATCTTGGCCACAAATATAATCCAGTGACCCATCAGCAAAGATAAAAGTCCGAAAAGCATTAGCTCTGCTTTCACAAAAAAAGCCAAAACATCAAATTTGATCAAAATGTGATAACAAGGCTCTATAAAGAAAAGATAAACATCTAATTAGGACAAAAGAAGAACAACCCGTTGTCTCACCTTCCTTGATCTTGTCAAGAGCTGCAAGAAGTGATTTCCTCTTTGTCCTATCCAACCACTTTTAGAGAGAGAGAAAGAGAGAAAGACATAGCAATTAACAACAAATTTTCAACAATTGTAACATTTCCAACACGTAAAACAGCAATCTCATGGATTAGAAGGGGTGCATCTGGGCTCTTGCCTATCGGTAAATCAAATTCGTGAGTTGGAGCTAACCAACCGTAGTAATTTAATCATTCCTCTCCCAATGCAATCATTTACAAGAACATCAAATAGAGAGAAGACCATACTATGAGCTAGAAATTCGAGAAAAGCATTTAACCATATATCACACAGAAATGTCATGATATAATTGCATCAAACCACAGGCCACCAATCGAAACGAAGAATCAAGATCAACAAAAATGTGTCTGCCTTGTGTGAGGTTTTTCACAATGGCGCAGGTTAGTACCTTTCCAAAATGTTTGAGGGAGCCATTAATGAAGAACCCAGAAGCAACCATGACTGTTACAACAGTGGCAACAGCCCATGTTGGGGTTTCAGACAAGGATCTTCCTTCTCTTTCCTCCATTTTCAGATATCGGAATGTAAACCACTTTTTAGCTTCTGGGTATCTGGTACTTTGAAGCATACAAGCTGAAATGCAAAGACCCAACCTGTTCTGACCGACTCTTGTGGGGTTTTCTGATACCATACTTTCGCCATGGCTAGCAGTAGTGCAGGGCGGGCGGGCAATTAATGGCATTGAAGCACACATGCATGTGGTGTTACAAACTAGTTGAGCATCAAGGTCCCATCTAGTCTTTGTCATCAGGTCATCTAACACTATTATAGCATCAAGTTTATTCATAGCTAATCCGGACCCTGCATTGCCTGGAAATAAGTACTGGGGTAGTTTTTTACTTTATGATTTTTGAGGTAGCAATTGGATATATATATTGACTTATTTTTTGTTCATTTTCTTCTATTTTTACCCCAGGCCAAACCGACGTCATTTTCAAGTGTGTTTAAATTTATATTTTTAAACTTCACAGTAACAGAATAGTGTGCAGATAGTTAAAATTAGTGTAGATTTAGACTAAGTCCAACTTAATCTAATGATAAAAGTTGACATCAAATCTCATATATCGCAATATTTTAAGAGTAATTGTTGTAATATGTAATATGTGTATTCACACTTCACACGAGGGTGTCAAAGTTGGTTGCTAAAGTGTGTCAATAGTGTAGCTTGATATAGCTCACCCTCTTCCCTTATGGTTGAGTGATGTTTGGAAAACAATTTTGATTCAAACACACTAGTTAAACCCATATTAATACTTTAATACTAAAAAAACATTAGTAAACAATTAATTCACCTGCTAATCAGAAAGGTTAAAATTGTTGTGCGTCATCTTCAAATGCACTAATGTACAGCATTTATACTATAAAGTTCTAGTGATAAAAGACCATCACTAAGAATATTTTATAATTGTTACTAAAATTTATAATAACAAAATTTTTGTTGTTAAAATGTACGTAATTTTTTGTTACAATAAGGTAGTAAACTTACATTGTACTTAATTTGCTGTAAACATGGAACGTGCGTTACTTAGAAAAATGTAACAAAATTTGGAAGATCTTCTTGTAGGAGGGTGAACCATGACAGTAAAACCGTTGGACAGGCTCAATTTTCAAGATGGCATTGGCGTGTTAGCCCAAATCATGTTACCATAGAATATCAATCACTATGACATAGACATTCCTTGCAGTTTATACATACAAAAGAAAAAGAACTAAATAAAGGTGGCGCGCACACCACCAAATCAAATGCTATACGACTGGTTAAGATCTCCCAACTACCGCGCTGGCCGGTGGCGGCCAGGGTAGATGCCTCCAACTATGGCTCGTTGACAGATATTAAGGTGAATTTAATTTTGTACGAGCTTTTTACGTATTTCCATGAACAAAAACCAAATTGTGACCGTGTTTATTGTTGGAAATTTGATCAAACTGAAATCATAAAAAAAAATTATGAGACGCGTAATTTCATTTTTGAAGGTTTTATTTATCTCTACTTGAAATCAAGTTTTCTGAAGGGTTAAAGACAAACAATTATCCAAGATACAATAAAGTCTTCTGCAATAACAAATTCAAATATTCTCTTTGAAGCAGTGCAAGTTTTGGTTATAGAATTTTACATTATGGAAAAGGTTTTTAAGATTGCAATTGTTGTTGAAGAACAGAAAAATCCTGCATTTCTAAAACCTAGCTGGAAAATTACAAATGACTTCTTTCATGTATTTGCAGGTCGACCCGTCGGTATTAATTTTGACAATAGAACCTTTATTAGTCATTTAGTGCAATGGAAGGCAATTTGATTTTGGTTAAGATCGGTCTGTAAAAAGGCACAATTATCCACCTCTGGTTTCTTATCTTTTTCCTCCTCGATAATGGTGGGGTGGGGGAGGGAAGGAGGTGCTTGTTCTAGGTTTTTTTTTTTACTTTTACAAGAAAACTTGGCATTTTAGTGAAAGTTATGGGCATTTTTGGAATTTCACGTTCAAATTTATCCGAGTATCAATTATCGATAGATGATGATGGTCAATTGTCAAAATTAATACTCGAGGGAGTCGACCAACGGAGGTAAAATACATGACATGGGTCATTTGTCATTTCCCAAACCTGAAAGGATGTCTCTAAATAGACACATTTGTTGGAAAAATAGTTGCAACAGTTACAAATTAACTGTCAAACATTTATTTAAAATAATTCAAAATTCAAATTTAAGTAATAAATCACACATTTTCAGTCAAACTAATTTCTCCCGAAATTTAAAATATTTTTCAAAAACTAACCTAGTTTTTTCTCGACCGCGACAAGCAATTGCTAAGTACGCCTAGTAACGCGTCTAAACTTGGGCACCCAATGCGAATAGCATGAGATAGCACACTCTAACCAAACTCTCCCCTTTCCACTTATAAATCATTTCCAAAACTCATTTCTAACTAATACGAGACTAAGGAGTTTGCTTATTTTCAAACAAGCTCCTAAATCCAACATTTATTGAATTCTTTTTATCTAAATAATACAATGGCATATCATCATTACGACTGCTTGTAAGGGGTTAGTTTGTGAAAAAGGTTAGCTATTTTTCTATACAAGAGAACATTACTGCTAAAACTATAGTAATCAGTTGATTGTCTATGCGGAGGAAATTCATGCAGTCATGCGACATATGGCTTATGCGGGTCAGTTTGTTGTAGGGATGGCAGTGTTGGACGTCCCATCCTGCTTATCCCAAGTTCCCACATCTTTGATTTTATCCACCTCACCTCGCCTCCGTTCCATTAGGTTCAACCTGCCCTATTAACTCGATCTATACAGGTCATCCTTTTGGTTTCTAAGTGTTGCTGTTAAAAATATGCTCCGCGTACGTTGCGGAATTCAAGCCTGAACCGATAACTTACAAGACAGAAAAACGAGTGACCGTCGGGTGGGGTTCCCGACGGAGAATTCTTCGATGCTTAAGTCAAAGCACAGTTACATGATAATGACTCTGAAAAAGCATGAATGTGTGTAGTTTTTTCATACCTAGAGGGGTAGACCCGTTTATATAGTGGTAGGAAGAAGAGCTCTAGTAGGATTGGGCCGTAGGAGGATCGCGTTAGGATCCTTGAGGATCATGTCATGATCTCTGATAAGATAATTATCGGTCTCCCAGTTCGACAAAGATTGCAGGGTATTTTCTAATTATTGGGAGTTATATTTGAGGTATATCATAAGCCCCCCACTTCCTTAGCCATTATGTTTGGCTGAGGAAGTTTATACCGGTGTCTTGAGACACACGTCAGATTTGTAAGGAATTCTCCATCCGCTTGTAGGGGTAATAATATTTATGTACTCCATGTGCTCAGACCTAAGCTCTTGGGAGCTTAAGCCTTGGAACTCTGCCCGAGTAGGATGCTAGAACTCTAGCTCTTGAGAGCTAGGTCTTTCTAATGTCGCCTAAGTAGGCTACTTAGAATCATCTTTGGGAAGATGAATCATGGGATTTCGAGATCCATTAGAGGCTGTGCCCCACGTTAGCCTCTCTAAAGAAAGGACACAGAGTTGTGCATGCAAATTGTTGTATGTGCTAAATGTTTGAATGTCCCCTTGAGGGGTCACCTCTCCAGTGGAAGGTGTTTGTTTTGTGCAAGCGTGTGTTCTTTAGCTTGAGTTGACCACATCATGCTTGCGTTTTACTGTGATGTGAATCCTTATCGTCAGCTAAGGGCTGGCAAAGAAGCCTCGCACTCACGCTCTGCCAGGTTTCGAATTAACAAAACAGGGTAGGGCGACGAACTCCCACTAGGTTTTACCATTTCACGGGTTAGAATTATAGCTAAACCGTTCAGATAAAACTTGAGTTCTATCCTATCACCCTTAAGAATGTTCGTCCCTTGAAGAACCGCCCTCTAACGTAGAGTTCTGGTAAGCGCCATTGAGGGCTGATGGAGCACAGAGCTCATGTATATACCCTTGGGGGTTTGACGGAACTTAGAGCTCCCGTATGCGCCATTAAAGGCGAATGGAGCGCAGAGCTCATGAAAGTACCCTTGAGGGTTTGACGGAACTTAAAGTTTGAGTATGCACCCCTCAGGGCTATCGGTCGAAGTAATAAGTACTTGTTGCCGTGACGCAAAATAAGAAGGCACGGGGCATTGAGCTCGTAAAACGGCCGCTATTATAAAGCCCTTTGTCTTTGAGAAGCCGTGGATATATAAAGACGACTTTTCAGCCTACGTGTAAGGCACGGTCGCAAGTTGTAGTGCTTTATTTTTAAAGGCGTGCCACAAAATACAAAACATGCACGTACTTTTAAGAAGGTACATCAAATGTTAAATAAAAGAGACCCCATGAGTCTTGAATTTGAGTTGGCCTTCTTTCTGGGTTAAAAGCTTAATGCTTTAAGAAGCATGTGGCTTAAGTCCAATAAGCAGGACCTTTCGGGTCGTAAGCACAAATATGCATAATCACGGGGTAAGAAGTTTAATACTTCAAAAATTGGAAGCATTCACCTTGTTTGGATCTGCCTATTCTGTTCATCTACTAAAAAGAGAAAGTCGCCTGGAGAATTGAGAGTGATTTGACCACCGCAGAGAGGCAGCGGTGCCACGGCGAGGTGCGACGGCAGATCCAGCAGTTTCTGTTGGCGGAGACGTCGGGGACTTTGGCCGGCGCAACAACTCGATGCCAGGGAGTTGGTCAGTGAAGTGGCTTCGTCGCCGTTTGATCGTGGTGGACGATGCGACATCGGGGAAAATGGCTGTTGACGACAGCATCGCGGTGGCCACCCATGATAGCTGCCGATGGCGATGCTCTTCCACGGTGGCTGCAGGGCGCGACGTCGATCGTGTTTCTCCAATCGCTGTTGTAGATTTGGAGCATGGAAGGCGGCGGTGACACCAAACAGATCCGTAGTGAGGCCGTTGCGATGGTGCGGTGACAGTACTCATTACGATGCCAAGGATGTTGACGGAAAGGGGCATCGACGATCGTTAAGGTTTTGACCATCTGTGATGGCGGCCTGTTGGCAATGTGCGATGGTGGTTGCGGCGCTTGCACCGCTTGGGCGCGGCAGCATCGCTACCGTTTCTCCCTTTTCTGTCTTTCTTTTTTCTTTTTGGGTTTGGTTGTTGTTTCTGATGTGTGGCTGATCCGGCAGCTTAGCAGCGGCCGTGCGACTGATTTTGGTGGCCGTGGTTGCAACAGTGACAACTTCAGGTCCAGCTACAGAGCTACAAAACAGAAGTAGAAAGAAGAGAAGAAACCCGCAGTGGAATACAACCCAAAAAGAATTCATGTTTTCGATAAGATATGAGTGGTGTATATGTCGTGTAACGTACCTTGGTTGCGATGTCATGGTGAAGTGTTGTCTGATTACATATGGTTTTGGGAATTGCAGATCAGTTGGCTGTTTGATTGTTTTGGAAGAAGAGGAAACCCAGTGAATATGGAAAGGTGGGCAATTTTTGATTGTTTGGTACACTGGTACGTTAGACAAGGACGTGGTTTCGGTTCGTTGAATTTGGTCCTCAGAGGTCTAAACAAAGTTCGAGTGGCTTTGTCACTCGCGTCATTAGAAGTTGGGGGTACTCTGTGGTGCTGAAGCTTTGACCTTATTCTTCTCAAGATTTCTTGTTGCCGTTAAAGCATGTTTAACTCTGAAAAGTGTACAGTGTTTTTTTTTGGTTACATAAAAGTGTACAGTGTTGTTTGAATTCTAAAATTGGTAAAATCTTATTTTAAATAGTCACTTTTACATAATTGACTCCCCTCAGCTGTGAACTACTCCAAAATCTTTTACGTAATTATCTTATGGATTCTGGTCAACAAATCAATCTCTCGAAATCTAGCTTGATTCTCAGCCCGAACTGTTCAGAACCACTCCATCTCTATTGCTCATCAACCTTGGGGATCCCGCTTTCCTCGCGGTTCGGCCTTTATCTTGGCATAACCCTGGATATTGTTACCTACCGCAAAGAATTCTTCCAATCCCTAGTTGCTAAAATTCAGAATGGGTGTGCTGGTTGGAAGGGTCTTCTTCTTAATAAAGCTGGTTTTATCCTCTCTCCTCACATATCATATGCAAGTTACGGTGTTCCCTTCTCATGTGTGTCAAAAAATCGATAGTATTTTGAGTAAGTTCTGGTGGCGTGGGGAACACTTAGAGTAAGGTATCCACTGGGTTAACTGGCTCTCGCTTTGTGGACCTAAGTCCCAAGGGGGACTTGGTTTTCGCTCTTCTAAATTCTTTAACCTAGCCCTCTTAGATAAAAAAAAGTTGGTGGATTCTTAACCAACCTGATTTACTTCTATCCGTTTTTTTTTTGCTCTAAATATTTCGGATCTCAATCCTTCTTAGACATATGACCCAATACATCAGCCTTGTGGGGTTGGCGCAGTATCCTAGCAGGCCGAAAAACACTTATGTTGGGTATTTGACGCCAAATTAGTGATGGAAGTGACACTCAAATATGGACAGATTATTGGATACCTTGAATCACTCTTCTGCAACTATCTTCCTTCAGATTATCACATCATCACTTGGATCGTGTCATTGATCTCACCCATGACGGTGCTTGGAATACCACTATACTCCACACTCTCTTTTCCTAGCCCTATTGTAACGATTATCCAGGGAATCTATCTATTATCCAGAGGTTTTCGGGATCATTATATGTAGGGCCCTACGTCTAGCGGCAAATTCTCTATCAAATCAGCATATGTCTGTGGTATGACATTGCAATGAACAACATGTTAATGCGAAACCCAAGCTTTAATACTGGCAGCCATCTACCAAGCTCTTTGTGGCAGTCAACATGGACAATCAAAATTCCGACCAAAGTTCATTTCTTATTATGGCAATTGTTGATTAATTGTTTACCTCTTCACGCGAACACGTGTTCCAAAGGAATTATACTTAATTCGCTTTGCCCTTTATGTCAACAAGTTAGCGAGACCAGCTCCCATCTTTTCTTCCGTTGCCCCGCTACACAGAGTGTTTGGTTAAACTGCCCCCTTGCAATTATAACCATAGTCCCACTACTTTCTTTCAAAGAATGGTTGATTGCTTGGTTACAACGATCATCTACTTCCACTTCCCTAATCCTCTTTATCACTATTCGTTGGTGTATTTGGTTACACATAAATGAGTGTATATTTTGGCAAATCACTTTCAATTCATCTACCATAATAAACCAAGCCCGGGTTCTTAGTGTGCTTTTCCTCCGAGCTTTTAATCCTACTGATGATTCCTTTTAACCACATCCTCCCACCGCAATCTAATACATCTTTAGCTCTTGACCTGACATGCAGTGTACCTATCCAACTTCGAGTGCCGATAACACCTTGGCCATCTTCCTCTTCCTTGGTTTTCCATCTCTGTATTACTACCAACTGGAATGGTCATTTACAGTTTCTTGGTCTTCATCTTATTTTAACTGGAGCTGATCATTCACGGTTGGGAACTTGGACTGTGGCTTTTCGAGCATCAGGTTTTAAGGAAGCAATGGCGCTTTCCATAGTGCATTCATGTCGCTGGGCAGCTTTTCATCATCTTCAATGCTTCATTATGTATACTGATTCATCCTATATTCTTTCACAGATTGTGGTGGTTCCTGATGCACAAGACATTGTGGTGAGACCTATGATATATATATATATATATATATATATATATATATATATATATATATATATATATATATATATATATATATTCTCTATGTTCCTCTTTTGACGTATGCAGTATCACCTATCGAGACCCAGCTATGTTTGATGGAGCTACAAAATGTACTCGGAGTGCAAGCAGAGCTCATCCTACCCCAATAGGGATTGGTTTCCGACTGCTGTGATATTGATTCCTGGGGCCTCTCGTCAGGGACTTGCCGCTGTATCGCATAGTATATGGGGAAAGACTTTTGGTCTAATTTCACCACTTTTGTAACTCCTTTATAGCCCTTTTGTAGCATCTGTAGCATCTACGTGTGTTTCCTTCATATATTCCTGTAAAACCTCCTATTATAATGCAATCCTGCTGTTATATAAAAAAAGGTCACTTTTAGTTGTTTGAAATAAAAAAATATTAGAATCGAATTTCATGATATATGACTAATTTTGTTTATATAGTGTAATATACGATGAAAAATAATTGAATTTCATGAGATTTAAACTAAAAACATTTAATTTCCCTATCTTACCATTTCACTAGTATTTACATATGAGCTCATGAGCACCATCGTTATCGTCTTCATCACCGCCACACCACCACCGTTACTGCCATCACCATTGTGACCATCGTGCCCCTTATCACTTGACAGCTACACCACTACCACATTATGTTTATTACCACATCACCTCCACCACGATATTGCCAAAACCACCACCACAATCATTATGGTTACAATTTCACTATCACTACCATGAAACTATCACAGCCGTCTATTATTATCACCACTGTTACTGGCACACCAATGTTGTCATTGACCCTACCATCAGTGAGCTCTAATATGTACCACCACCACCACCGTTACCTTCGTTATCATCAAGACGCCTCCCTACAATCATCATAGTTGCCACTACTGTCAATGCCACACCACTACCACTATTGCCATCACGGTAGATCACCCTGTCGGTAATGCCAGACCACCCTCACCACTGCTCAACGAGGTGCCGCTACATCATCACTTACATTGTGACTATCACTTGCACACCGCTCACCGCCATGTACTGTTATCCACAACTAAGAAATTATGTTGTTTCAATTGATTTGATCAGAGAGAGAGAGAGAGAGAGAGAGAGACTGGATTCCAAGTTCAATTTTCAGTATGAAATTCGATTTTCTGAAAGAATTAGGGTCCGTACGTTTACAATATTCGTTTTCTATTTTCATTTTTATGATTTTTATATTCAGTTTGAAGATACGTTCCTGTACTTTTATCATTTTTATTAAAAAACTAATTTTCTTATATTAGGTGTTTTTAGCTTTTTTGTCACTATTCGAGTAATTTTATCCAAAACGAAAACTAAAAATGATAAAAATACGCAAAAAAAAAATCTTTTTTATCATCATTGCAAAAAATAGAAAACGAATATCGTAAACGTACGACCCTTAGCTTCAAAGGGAGCGTTCCATACGTCTTTCCAATACCTTGGCTTTAACAGGACAACATGACATATATATTATATTTTGTTTTAGCGTTGCACTGCTAATAAAAGAATCCTTCGTCCTTCCATTCCAAATTTCATTGTTTAAGTAGTGGATAAAACAACCTCGTCTATGCATTCTTTTTCACCGTGGAACAATATTTCAGCTTAGGAGTATATTTACATTTTTTGCTTGCTACTTTTATTGTTCAGAGAATGAATAAAACACCTCTTACTTGAAATCTTATTTTATTAATCATAAAAATATTTTAAGGTGCCCTATTGAAATATTGTACTATTATCAGTTCCCAGCGCAAATGAATTTTAGTATCGTTGGGATAGTTTGATATCGTTTGGGATTGATTCTAAAAAGCAAATTTCAACTTAAATCTTAATCAGTTTTTAAAATTGAATTTAATCTATTTTAAGCAGAATCAGTTTACTAATTGACAAAAGTAGTTATAAACTAGCTTAAAGTTACAAAATTTTTTGGACAAAAAATCTTAAATCAGGGTTACTACGGCAAAATGACCATAGAGAACACTTAGTAAATAATTTTTAAATATCCATTTACTGCAATAATGTTAACAACATAATTTTTATTTGTAAGTAACTATAATATACACATAAAATTATTGAAAAATTTATTCACCCAGCTACACAAGTTGCAACTTCTCATTTTAAATTGAAACACATGCAATATCAAATTAATACTTATAGTACAATACCTTATTCAAATTAGTTAAAAGGGATAAGATGTTCTTTTATGAGAAATGTGGGGATATTTTGATAAAGTAGAAGGTCAAACCTGATTATGAGAAAATTGATGATTTTATAATCTTCGCCTTCCATAATTATGGATTAAAATCAGTTTTTTTTACCTTTTTAGGCGGATAAAATCTCATGATCTTTTTTTGCCAAATACCCACATATCTGATTTAATCAAATCAGGTTGGACCATCCAAAAATCAATTCTAAGCACCATCATAATCGTAAAGGTTTGAATCGATAGTATAAGGATGTAAGATACCTTAGTGAATTTAGCCACTAAGAATGAGTACAAGGTTCAAGACTTGACTTTAATTAAAGGGACAATTACAGCAGTGTCCTTGAGATTAGGGTGAAATTACAGGCGTGTCCATTTATTTGGACAAATTACACTTATATCTGTTGACTGAACGGAATTAACAAGATATATATCGGTTTAGATAAATGACCAAAATGCCCATCACTTAGTAATGTAACTCTCAAATGCCATTCCTTTCTAATTTGGGTTACAATCCTAATTTATTTCTGTCTTTCAAATTTGGGTTGATCTAACTTAATTTCTAAATTAGGACCTCTTTAACAATAATTAAGCCTTTTTTTAAATTACAGATTTAAACCCCTTTTTTTCAAATTTATCTTTTTTTCTTGGTCTGGGTGCAATTTTTTTTTTATCTCTCTCTCTCTCTCTCTCTCCAACTTTTAGAATAATTTTTAAAATATTCTCATATGTCTAAAACCCTATTGTTTTCACGTTTTCATTTTCAAACCTTTATATTTCAAATTTATATACTTTTTTTTCATAAATTTAAAACCTTATTTTTCCTTAAACCCTAATTTTGTCTCTCTTCTCCAATTTTCTATTCTCCCCGTCGCTGCCACCCCCACCCCTGCCACTGCCCCTCTTTTTTCCCCATTGCTGCCGCCCCATCCATCCCCTGCCACTGCCACTGCCCTCCCCTCTTCTCCATACCGCCTCTTCCCTCCCTCTTCTCCCTACTGCCTCCACCCTCCCTCCACCCCCCGCAGCCTTCACCCCTCCCCCATCCCTCCACCGCCTTCCTCCCTCCCTTCCCCCCAACCCCACTGCCCACCCCTTCACCCACCCCGCTGCCTGTTGCCTCTCCCTCCAAGTTGATGCCACCCCAAGACACCGCGACCCCCATATACGCCGCCCCAAGCCACCACGAACTCTCTTTCTCCACCTTCCCCCACCCCACCGCCACTGTACCCACCTTCTTGTTACCTCGTCTTCGCCCCCACCCCCTTGTCTTCCTCACCCTCCTCCCTAGTCCCTCATCGCCCCCACCTTCCTCGTCACCACCGGTGTGTGACAGATTTCTGTGTGTGGCCATTGACTGCCGGGGAGGGATGGGGGAGTCAGAGTAAGAGAGAGAAAGAGAAAGTTAGGGTTTGAACCTTAAATGCAAATCCTAAAAAGGAAAAAAAGTATACATTAAAAAATAAAAGTTTAAATCTGTAATAAGGGCAGTATTAATATTTTAAGAATACGTATCGGATGACATCATCAAAATGTATGATTTTTTAACGGACTAACGACGGAAAGACACAACTGATATCTTTTGAAACTTATTGTTCTTGGCTATAATTTCACCATAATCTTAGGGACACTGCTATAATTATCCCTTAATTAAATTGTCATTTAAGGGCTAAAAATAAGCATGTCCATTAATATGAACACCTTGTTAGATGCTTAGCCATGTTTTCAAGGACATGAAGTTTTCAAATAGGTTAGTGTTATTGTTTGGAAGCTGTTCTCATGTGTACAAATTAGCTTATGTCAAGTATATCTATATTGTTCAGAGATTATTGCTCATAGTTATAGAATGGGTGAGCATTGTTTAGTTTAGTTCAATTTTGGGGTCAAACAGTGAACTAAACCTTAGCACATTAAGTTTGGAAAATTATGAACTGAATAGAACCAACATTATTGGTTTAGACGATTCGGTTTAATCAATTTGAACAGTTTGATTTGTTCGGTTTGGATTAGTTTAAACCTATTCAAAGTTTCTCACCCTTTCAACACCTATTATTTGATTCAAATATGACACAAAGATGAACATGTATAATTTGGATGAATTGCACTCGCACAATCATGCTATCCATTCGTACGAATATAAAAATGAGTATTGTTCTAGAATAGCTAAAGCTTGAAAAAAAGAAGGTAAAAGCATGCTTTGGCCACTCATGATATACCAAAGAGACCGCGAGAAGTAAAGGAAATTTAGTCCCTCGAAAAAAAGAAGAAAAAAAAGATAAAAGTATGTTCTCGCATTTCTTTTCAATTTTACTTGCTAGGTTTTCATTTAGTTGGCTTTACTTAATCACGTGTGCTTAAACTTAACCAACGCATATAAACGTGTTTAATATATCATACATTGGCTTGGTACGGTTTGGTTCAGTTTACTACTGATTTCAAAATATTGATTAGTGAACTTAACTGAACCGATGCCAGTTTGAGAAATGTAAACCCAAACATTAAATTTTGATGGTGGTTCGGATTAAATCAATTCGGTTTCATTGATTTAGACGGTACAAATTGGTTTGGACAATTTGGTACTCAACTCTAGTTTTAAAGTTGTTGCTCATATGCTAGGACAAGTTATTTTCTTAAAGGTAATCACTTCTTATACTTGTTGTTCTATAAGGATTTCTTCTACGACATGTTATAATTATCATCAAAATCAACTAAAATTCCTATTCTTTCTTTCTTAAGATAGCTTGGTTTAGTCATTACTTTTCTTGTCAAAGGCCTTCATAGGAATAGATTGTTGATCCATAGCTTTCTTAGAAGTTAGGGCCCGTACGTTTACACTTTTTGTTTTGTGTATTTGTATCGTGTTTTCGTTTTCAATATTTTTATATCCAGTCCAAATTTATGGTTGTGTACCTTTACTATTTTTATCATTTTTTTGTATCTACTTTTTTTAATTGTTTATGTATGTTTACTATTTTCATTCTTGTTTTCATTACTGTTATCATTATTTTTTCTGGTATTACCCTTACTGTACATATGATAATTTGCTATTATACCCTTACTTTATCCTCCAAAATAAACATATTGTCCCACTTGTCAAACCTCTTTCACACCACCCAACACGCCTGCCATCTCTCTCTGCTTCAGACAACTTTCTACTTCCCATAAATCTACCCTCCATGATCTCCGGTAGCAAGCATCAATCTCCGGTGGCAAGCTTTCGGCTTCCCTTCCATCTCCGCTAGCAAGCACCATTTTTTTTCTTCCCAAAACCCACTTCTTGCAAAGCTGCCCTGATCTTCCATGAATGTGATATGTGTGACCACATAAGGACTGAAGCCCTTCTCTCACATCTCTTTGAACCTCATGTGCACTTCATCATGATCACCATTCTTCCCCAAGCAATTGATTAAGGAGTTGCACGAGATAATATCAGCCTTAGAGTTACTGTTCTCAAGTTCGTCAAAGACCTTAACGGCTTCATTAACTCTTCTGCTCTACCAAAGCTGGTTATCAAAAAATTTAGGGTAAAGATCAACGGCGAAATTAACTTCCACCACAAATTCAGTGGAGACTTTAGCTGACAAAACAGAACCAAAACTTGCATAGCAAATTCCGATCAAACTTCCAGGCGGAGACCTCAAGGACTGTCAACAGAAAAGGGCATGGACGTCCTTAATTTATTTCCTCTAAGCTTCTGAACTATAGAGCACTTTTTTTGGTTGTTGACCAACGGAAATATTGATCACTGAAGTGGATTTGATCATATACAGCATAACTTCCGTTTAGCAGTCCAAGAGAAAGGAAGATCGATCATGAGAGAGGAAGATCTTTCATGGTGACTACGGTGGGGTGAACAAAAGGATAGAAAGCGAGAACGAGAGAGAGAGAGAGAGGTCTGACAAGTTGCAGACTTGCGCCGAAAAAAGGGTGAACAGTGAAAGAGAATTGGTATTCTCTGACAGTGGTGAAACTTGTTGAGAAAAGTAGAAAACACCTTCAAGGTGTTTCCTGATTTTTGACACTATTTGAGTATTTGTATCCAAATGAAAAGAGAGAATGGTAAAAGTACACAATGAAAAACATATTTTTCATCATCATTACAAAAAACAGATACTGAAAATGGTAAACGTACGGCCCCTAAATGATCTCATTTTAGACGTGGCTTCACTTTTGAGATCTTAATTGTACCATTCCAAACACTTTAGAAGAAGTTCTTGGAAAAAGACAAAAAAATAACCTGCACTTAAAAACGAGTGTAGCCTTGGTCTACCATTTTGAATGGAGGGCTATATTGCAATGCAAATACTATCTGCATTATTATTTATGTAAGTTTAGTGACAATCTTGCAAGTCTAGGATATGGTATAATTTATTGTATGGCAATCATGCATAGAGCTTGGTGGATCTCATTTACAAGTAAAGTAGGCACTATTCGATCTAAAGTATGTTGTCTTCCTCTTCTTCTTCCCTCTGCAACCTTCATTGAGGTTACCAATTTGCCAACCTTAATTTGCTCACTTGCCTTCCTTTCATCACTTTTTGTTCCTTTGAATCCTTTCTTCCTAGCCCCTCATTGTGTCCTCTTCAAATTACGTAGAACCTCTAGCCCCCTCCCCACAGACAATGTTTCATCATCAAAGCAAACCAAGCAACCATCACCGCAGAACGTGAAACCATGTGTAGCTTCTTGATTGGAAAAAATCATTAGTACCATATTATTCTCAGAAGATGATTTGCAAGGCTTTGTGGATAGTCATTGGGACGTGAACACTATCTGGATTATTATTGTATATAAGGTTTGTGGCAATCTTGTAAATCTAAGAGATTGTAGTGTTTATCGTATGACAATCATGTACAGAGCTTGGTGGATCTCATTACAAGCAAAGTAGGTACTCTTCGATCGAGAGTACTTTGTCTTCCTCTTCTTCTTTCTTCTGCAACCTTCATTGAGTTTACCAGTCTGATCCCACCTTAACTTGCCTAAGTTGCCTTCCCTTCATCACTGCTTGTTTGTTTGAATTCCTTCTTCCTAGTCCATCATCGTGTCCTCTTCAAATTACCTAAAACCTCTAGCCCCCTCCCCTACAGACAATGTTTCATCATCAAAGCAAACCGAGCAACCATCACCACAGAACGTGAAACCATGTGTACCTTTTGTATTTGGAAAATCAGTAATACCAAATTATTCTCAGAAGATGATCTGCAAGGTTTTATGGATAGTCATTGGTTATGTGGAGGTAAAGTTAAAGTATCCCTCCATAAGGATGTCATCCTCTTTCAGTTACCTTCCAAAAAAACTTTCAGTTTCGAACAGCCCTTGGAATACTCACATTGTTTACTCCATATCCAACCATGGTTGGCTCATATGATTTATAGTCATGTTATCTTTGAACAACATATTTATGGGTCAGGGTCAGGGTCAGGGTCAGGATTAGGATCAGTCCACTCCCAGTAACTGCATCTACCTACCTTTAGTCGACAAGATTGCCAAAATTACTGGTATCCCTCTTTCGATTCCTTGGCCTGAGAAAGAAAAGAGAAAGTAGAATATTCTAGTATGTTGATCTGCATCCCAATTCGGTTATGTCTTGTCCATTGACATCTCTATCTTTTTCTCCTTGCTTACGAGTTCGATCATTTGGCTCTGTTACCATTATGAGAAAATTTATAGGGTCTGCTACCTCTATGGTACAATCGGGTATTCGAGAGAGAAATGCTTTGTCGATCTTTCGATAAGTGTGGAATCCTTAGAGTGAAAAACCTTTTCTTTTCCTAGAGAAACGTTTATCATGTGTATATTTAGGATGACATACCAATTTATGATCAAGAACTCAAAGGTTTACTCAAAGTGGAAAAGTATTGGTGTGGTAGTTATGAGATTTTGGAAACTCCAGTTGCACTCCAGCTTTTTCAGGACCCCCTCGCTTCCTCTTGCTACAAGAGTTCATATGGTCACATCCCTATTATGAAGGCTGAGAGCTCTTACAGTGATGGTAATTCTAGAACCATTTTCAGCTTGCCTAAGAAATTGATAGTGATACTTCAGCTTATCACCCACTTCCTCTTACCATTAACCCACCGTCGTTGAATACCTATTGTTGCAATTGTGGCAATCATAACTGTCACTATCGAAATTTCTGACGAGATTCCAGTAGCTACAGTACTCCCTACTGCTACTAACCTTCAAGAGCACGAAACTTTACTAAATGACGTCAACAGAGGACTTGACCTGTGCCATGGCTTTACTCATTGCCTACTGCCAAACGTGTCCCAAGAGAAACATGTGGTGATTAATCCGCTTAGGTCACTTTTGTGGGTCCAAAAATTTTAGTGCCTTAATTTCTTGAGAAGCCACAAATCTTATCATCTGATATTTTGTAGCCCAACGCCCCAACCTGCCAACTTAGTCGCATAAAATTATTTCTGACATCATGGCGCCATGTAAAGGTTTAGATTCATGAAATGCGGAGACCGTCTCTTGCCCCAATGCTTTAATTGCTTCCAAAGCATAATCTATCTCTTCTCCTCCCTCGGCCTGAAAGGAATTTGCAAAAGTTTTTATGGTGGACCTTACCAAAATAAAGGTTGGATTAGAGGTGTCAAATGGGCTGGGCTTGGGCCTGCCCAGCCCAAGCCCATCGAGCCTCCAGCAAATCGGGCTGGGGCTGGGGCCGGGCTAAGGGGGCTGCCAAACGGGCCAGAATGGGCCTGATTCTGGGGATATCTGGGCCTGGTCCAAGCCCAGGCCCTAGGCCCAACATTTAGGGCCGGGCTTAGGCCGGGCCTGGGCACAATTTTTTTAATTTTTTTTGGCATTTTCTTGTTATTCAAGGTAAGGGTTTTAATTATGGTAATTTGTTGTTATTGTTTAAGCAAATTGTACTCTAGGGAAAGATTAGTAGATTGCACATAATTTAATTTATATCCAAAGAACATATTCCAAAAGGGAAAGATTAGTAGATTGCACCATTAAAGTCAAACTAATGTTCAAAATACATTGTACATCACCGAACATAATAATAACGTTCTAATAAGAAGTCATATTGAAAATGCATGTAGCCAAAATTTGAAACTTCAAAGCATGTTCAGAGCATTCTGGTCTAAACCTTCATAGAGCACTCAACAAATCCAGTTACTGTTCACTGTAAAAAGTCATGAAGAAAACAACAAATTAAAATTGATGGATACAAGCTGCCTAAAATCAGCCACTTGCTCCAGTTAGTCAACTTGATCAAACTGTT
Organism: Escallonia herrerae; assembly: GCA_033070095.1. Classification (NCBI taxonomy): domain Eukaryota; kingdom Viridiplantae; phylum Streptophyta; class Magnoliopsida; order Escalloniales; family Escalloniaceae; genus Escallonia; species Escallonia herrerae. The sequence continues at coordinate 64,043 of JAVXUP010002161.1, read as the reverse complement.
GTATTGACTGCCAAATCTTGCTGACAATTGTCAACCTTTTAGATATTACAAATAGTCCTATATTTGGCCAATTCTTTAGATTTTTGGACTTGTCTAATGCTCCGTAATCTTCTTCTTTTTTAGACTTTGGGCTGAAAATTAAGCAGACAAGTAAGCTGTTAAACGATGATGGTAGTAGACCTCTTTGGGTTGGTTTCCTTGCTTCAATGAAGCCAGTTTCAGTTGAATCAACCAAGTGTTTTTACATTTTGTTTTAGCTATTTCATCATCAACACCTAAACGTGAGCAAATAACAAAAAAGCAAGTATCGAACCTTTGTGATTATGATTGCTGATATTGTGAGATCAGTTTAAGCTGAATTTTTCATGTTTATTGGATTGCTTTTGATGAACACTGATGTGTAAAATAAAAATAAAAAACCCACATAAGAACAAAATTTGAGTAAGAAAATAAAAAGAGAAGGAGAATTGCAAACCAGTTTTAAATGAATAGGGCCTGAATCGGGCCAGACCTGGGCCAGAACCGGGCCAAATTTGGGCCAAACCCGGGCTTTTTCGGGCCGGGCCTGACCCGGGTTTTTTTTTGGGAAATGCAGGCCTGGCCCAGGCCCTAAGCCCTAAAAGGCCGGGCCAGCACCGTTCATGAACGGGGCCGGGTCAGAAAGGGGCTGGGTCGAGCCAACCCACGGGCCGCCCGATCCATTTGACAACTCTAGGTTGGATTCATAACAAGCCAAACCTTCCTTAATTGTACTTTCAATGAAAAGTTGACCTTATACCTCCTAAGCCTTTAAATCATTTTTAAACCTTTCGATCCTCATTAAGTGGACCCATCCTACCCTTTACTAGTAACTAAAGTAAGGCCATCCCCCAGCCTTTGATCCAAGCCTAGTAAGGGCTAACTCCTACCCTTACAAACAAATTGGTCATACCTTGGAGACCCAGCAGTCATTATCTACGTGGAACCATTTGTTCCAACTCATCCTTGTTTGGTGGGTTCCATGCACCTCTACATCTCTTTAGAAGACCAACCATGTGAAAAATATAAAGAAAGAAACAACACTCAAAGAAAGAAAGAAGTTCTCTCCTGCCTTTTAGTGTAGGGTGTCTGATTTTAAAGGCATTTTGGAAAACCCTGTCGATGATTTAACTACTGATCTGAATACCCTGTCTATTCTGTAATTTTTTGTGCTCTTCCCACTTATCCCATGAATGTTGACTTAATCAGAGTTATTTCTCCTTATCTTTAAAGCAGTAAAACTCTCAACCTCACATTGGTCACCAGTTCACATAGTGGGGTACTTCAGCAAATCACTCTGATGGCCGTAAAGAGCTAGAGGGTCGGGCAGTGCAACAAATAACAACTCATCCTCCAAAGGATCAGGATGACGACTCTTGCAGTATCCATTTAAAGGCCTTCTTAACGCTTCACCAACCATCAAGCCATGTCTTACTCTCTTGTCACCTTTTCTTTATGCCTTTATTTGTTCGTTGTTGCTCTGTCGCCATGATACTCATGCTGATAATTAGTTTGTAACTTTATTCCCTTTGCTTTCACGTATTATTATCTGGCTTTGACGTTTTATTACTGTTGCCACCTCCAGCTAAGAGAATTCTTCAAAGAAAAAGGACTTTTGAATCCTATGACCTCTTACATAGTGAACTTATTGGGTTCGAGCTTTTCTCTTGAATATCATTCATCATCTTCTCATCGTCCTTACACGTCTCCTCCCCTACCTACCCTCCATCACCGTATTGTTGCTCTCAAAATAATTGTATGAGATTTTCTCTCTCTGCTTTTTACCTCCCTCCTTTCCCCTCCCCGCCCCTATGACCATGTTGTTGCTCTCAAAATAATTTACCCTTCCTTTTATCCCAATTGACCATCATGTTTTCTTATTTAACTTCTGCGTGCTATCGTGTTCTTTTTCGATAGCTAAAGTTTTGTGTGTTGTCCTTAAACAACCCCTATACTCTTGATAAAGCACTTAACTGGAACTCGAGGATTGGGTCAACCTCATAAGGTTCATATAACCTTCCATCTGGTCTGCTACCATAAACCTGAACCGTTTTTCCCTAAGAAAGTATCTCCTCAAAATCCAAAGTAAACTCTAATTTTGTAAACCAGGTTTCATTAATTTGGTCGGGCCTCTGGGTAGGCTGGGCATACAACCTTTTAGGTTTTATCCTAGCGGTTTACTGTAATATAATTCTTATTAAAATTTCATCTTTCAACTCTCTTGATTGTTGTGGTGCCTTTGTTTATGATCACCTTTCGATTTTTGACAGACGCCAAACTTGAGACCGTATTTTATCTCATCTCATCTGTATCCCACGTCCATTGATTATCTTAGGCGACTTTAATTATACTATGTTTTCTTTTAAAGAAATAGGTTCTATTTCTCTCTCAATTTCGAGTCTTCCACCCTTCTTTTTGCTTACTCACATCTTTTGGCTCTTTGACTTGCCTTGGTCTAGACCCACTTTTATAATGACTAAGGCTTAACTTGTAGCTATGCAAAGCTTGACAATGACATAGCTAACTTAAAATGGGCCATATCTCACCCGGACACTTAAATCACAAATATTAGTATACAAATCTCAGACCATGCTCTTATTTTTCTCAATAATTAGCCAAGAATCTCCCTTGTGGGTGTGTGGTTGGTACCGGGCTTGCATGGGGACCGATGGGTGTATGGTTGGTGGGTGGGCTTGGCATGGTATATTCTGGTGGGGGTTGGGTTTGTGGCTGTTGGTGGGGTGGTCGAAGGGTGCGTGGTTAGTGGTTGGGCTTGACTTGGTGGCTTATGGGGGTGTGATTGGTGATTGTTGGCATGGTGGCCAATGGGTGTGTGGTTAGTAGCAAGGCCTGGCATGGTGGTTGGTGGGGGTGGGGTTGCTACCTGTTAGCATGGTGGTTGGTGGATGTGTAGTTGGTGGCTGGGATTAGGATGGTGGCTTATGGGGGTTTGGTTGATGGCTGTTAGCACCGTTGCCGGTGGGTGCATAGGTGGTGCATGGGCTTGGCATGGTGGCATGTGTGGGTGTGGTTGGTGGTCGATAGGGGGTGTGGGTGATGGATTATTTCTCTTTTTTTCGGCTCTAACATCGTTTTCATATTTCTTCCTTGATGTTACTTTTCTTTAATAGTTCTATGAATCTCCCTTAACTGTATAGTTAAAGTTAGCCATTTTGGTGAATAAAAGGTATCAAGATCGATTAATATATGAAAAAACAAACAATATATAACATGTTCAGCCAAACACTATTTTCTAGATTCCTTTCTTTTTATTTCAGGATGAATTTGGTAATTCAAGTGCATTCCGTTCTTTTTTACCTTTCGATCAAACCGGTATTCTTGTTATGATCTTTATGAGAAAAAAGAACATGAACAAAGAATGTTACCGAAATGGCCCAAAACTAAGGATCCATTTGGCAGAGACATGGCTAACTTAAAATGGGCCATATCATAAGCTCTCTTTTAGATCCAACATCATAAGCTCAACTCAGCTGCTTCTTTAACTAACTTGATTGGCTTTTAGACTATAAGGAATCCTTCTAGGGCTAAAAGATGAAATAAAAATGGCTCAGAGATGGAATCGTAGTGCAAAAGTTTTTCATGGTTCAACAACTATTAGAAGAATTTGAAGTCATATTGATAGTATCTTGAATGCTAATTGATGTTGAGTCTATTCTTAAGGGGAGGTTTCAAACTGTTTCATTGACTATTTTGCTAACATCTTCCGGTCACGAAGCCCCATCCATCATCAACAAGGTTAGCCTGCCTTGAATGATCATTCCTTTGTTAATGCCATGATTGATTTTTAAGCTTAGCACAGATTCAAGATCTTAACGGCCCTTTCAATGCTGAGGAAAGCTGATGCTCTGTTTGATCTTAACACCCTTAAAAGCCTGGGTCCAAATGGAATCCTTGCTTTGGTATATCAAAAAGCTTGAACTGTTTACAATCGTCCATCATCGAAAGCAATTGCTTCCTTCTTCGTACTATATGTGCCTTGTTGCATTAACTACATACAAATTGTTCCCAAAAACAGTATGAACATTAAATTACACAAGAAAACCATAATTTTCCATATATATGTAAAGTGCTCAAAATGGTAACACATAAATAATGTTAACTAAAAAATAAACCGGGAAAGCAATAAATATACAATTAAAGCCACATCAAGCTACCATTAAGAGAAACAAAAACAAAGCCATAGATGACAAAGCAAATTCTGTAATAGAAACATTAAATGAAAGCTCACTTAGAAATTATAAAAAAAAGGTCTCTGTCAGCACACACCCATATTTCGCTGCGTGTGTTAAAAAAAACACTAATAAGATGAACTCGATAACACATCCAATACTATTAATTTAACAAAAAAGATAAAAATATAATAAGATGGAACCTCAAAAAAAAAGAAAAGAAAAAATATATATAAGGGGGCGATACCAGCGCTGGGCCGGGCAAAAAGAATGGTCTTTGTAGGACCGGGCCGGGCCTGCCCCGTTTCCTAAATCCTTTAGCCTGCCCTGGCCCTTGGTCCTATGGACCAGGACCATACTGTTCATCCTTTAGGGCCGGGCTGGTCCGCGTGCGACCGGACCCTTTTGTTACCTCTACCTATTCACATGCACGAATAACTGTTCTCAGGTACTTCATTATGCTTGCTCACTCTTCAACATTCAGTTCTTGAATAAATATGGCACTTATCATATTTTTGCAGATCGTAAGTGATTTTTCCAAGCTTTGATTGCGAAAAGTTCTGAAAAGAAGCGAAGGCTGGACCGACCTTCTTCTCAACAAAGCCGGTAGCACCACATTCATCTGCTCAGTGCTATCAGGGTTACTAGTATATCATCATATGCAATATTGTCTTTTTCGCATTTACGTTTGTAAGAAGCTAAATTCCATTTTCAGCAACTTCTGATGGGCCGGGGGTGCTAACATAAGGGGCCTGCATCTCATCAACTGGACTTCCATGTGCGGCCCCAAGTCAAAAAGAGGTCGGGTCTTAAACTTGTCACTTTTTAAACATCACTTTGCTAGCCAAAACTAGTTAGAGAATGCAAACCTTAGAGGTCTTCATTCAGAAACTGTAAATGACAATCTGCTAAAATTTAAGACGATCCTTAGATTCCACCAGTAGGCACCAATCTGATCCAAACTTGCAAACCCAACCACTGCTCTCTTGAAGTTGTCTCGGACCTCACCATTAATGGTGGTTAGGATCCCTCCGCACCCCGGGCGCCGCGAGATAGTAAACAAGATTCTAAGCATCGACCTTTCATTTGCAACTTAAAGATTACCGCCTTCTAGAGTTTCTTGGACAACCAAAACTTCGCTGCGGTAACTGCATATCAATTACATTATGATGAGCATACCTCACAGCTTCTTCATCATACCTTATAGCTTCTGCAATCCTTGATCAATATAAATCCTCCTTGAATCTGGGATGCTTTATGGGGACTTCACGAACCTCTGAAATCATCTTTTTTTTTTCTCTGGCAACTTCTCCTTCTTTGACTACCTACTAAATCCCACCTTTCGAATGTAAGAGTATCTTTTTTCAACTGCTGTCCTTTTTGCAATCTTGTGCATAAACTCCATCTTATATACTTCTCGCCCTTGTGCTTGTGTCATCTAGAGTGATCACGGAATTATACCCCGCAGATCGTGGACATAATAATTTTGGAGAATGGCTTATTGTCCGGATTTCCTATCCAATCTTTTCAACGCTCTAGTAACATAATTTTCCTTACCCTGTTACATAGTAAAAATACTGTTTTTATATCTACAATTTGGGATCAGATAAGAATGTTATGCTCACGCTTGATCTTATTAAGTCTCTAAATCAGTTTTCTGTCCTACCGAATCATTGTTTAACCCCTGCCCATAATCCTTTCTTTAAACCTTATAATCCTACTCACTTTCGGCAACTTAGCTCCCTCTTGTTGTCCTCTCCTTACAGTTTCACATGCATTCTTTTGTATAGGCAACAGCTTTAACCAATCCATGTTAAGGGTTTGGTCTCTCTGTTCAAGGGTTTGGTCCCCTGACCTTTTCACCATCGACTGGTTTGGGATTTTTTTCTGGCATTTCACCCAGAGGTGCCTATGTCATAGGATTCTTGTATTCTATTATTTGGGCTATTATTCATAATTTTCTTCATATCATATTATTCCGTGATTCTTATTCTTTATCGTCTTAGATCGAAAAAGAATCCTATTCTGATTATAAAAATTCTAGTATTGGCGATCTACATGCCCTCTGGTTGAAATTAGGTACGTGAAGAACACTCGTGATAAAGTAAAGATTGTCTCAGCTACCAATAAGTTCCAGAGAATCTTCATCCTCGCACTCTTGCTTATTTTGATTGAGAACTTTTGTGATCTTCATTATTCTAATTTGGTCGTATCTAGATGTTTGCGAGTTTTTTTTAGGAGAGAAAAGAGGGGAAAAGAAAGGAAAGTGGCTAATTTTCTCCTTTTCTCTAGTTTGTGAGTTTTTTTAAGGTGAGAAAATAAAAGAAAAGGGAGAAAAGTTTGAGCCTCTTCTGTCTCGAAATCTTTCCTCCTCAAAATGGGAAGAAACGGAGAGGAAGGAAACTTTCATAAGTAATACTTTAATAACGCCTATACCTTTGAGATTATGATGACTCAATTTTTAATGACTTTTAAGTTCTAGGGTATTTTACAAAAATCTATCATACCATTTATTACAAACAAACAGAAGACCAATTTATGTTTTTTCAATAGCTAGTTTGTGTTTTTTTTTATTATGGCACTAACCGGTGAAGACTTATCACGTTATTATGGTATAAACTTTCTGTTTTGTCCGACCAATTTTTTTCTCCGTTTGCACTATGTTCTTAGTTAGAATCATACTTTAAAGTCTTTGTTTTGATTGACACACTATTGTATAATGGTATGTATGTAATGTTATATCATTTCTCTTCTCTTCTCTCGAACTCACAAACAAAGGAAATGAATGATAATTTTCTCTCTCTTAAACTCACAAACAAGAGAAAAGAAAATTGTATTCCCTTTTCTTCCTTTCTCTTCTCTTCTCTTCTCTTCTCTCCTCTCCTCTCCCCTTCCTTTATTTTCTTCCTTTCCCTCTTTCTCTCCTATTTGCGAGTTTTGAAATGAGGAAAAAGAAAAGAAAGGAAGGGGAGAAAAGAGAAGAGAAAGGAAGAGAAGATAATACGGTTTTCCCTCCTCTTGTTTGTGAGTTTAAGAGAGAGATGAAATCATCATTCATTTCATTTGTTTGTGAGTTCAGAAAAAAAGAAAAGAAATGATACAACATTACATACATACCCTTATACAATAGTGTGCTAATCCAAACAATCTTAATTAAGAACATAATGCAAACGGAGAAAAAAATTGATCGGACAAAACAGAAAATTTATACAATAATAACGTGATAAGTCTTCACCGGTTAGTGCCATAATAATTAAAAAAACACACAAACTAGCTATTGAAAAAACACAAATTGGTCTTCTGTTTGTTTGTAATAAATGGTATGATAGGTTTTTATAAAATATCCTAAAACTTAAAAGTCATTAAAAATTGAGTCATCATAATCTCAAGGGTAATATAAACGTTATTAAAGTATTACTTATGAGAGTTTCATTTCTCTCTATTTCTTCCCATTTTTGAGAGGAAAGATTTAGAGACAGAAGAGGCTCAAACTTTCCTCAATTTTTTTTCTTTTCCTTCCTTAAAAAAACTTACAAACTAGAGAAAAGAGAGGAAATGAACCACTTTCCTTTCTTTTCTCTCCTAAAAAAAACTCGCAAACAGGTTATAACTCTAGTTTAATATCATTGTAGCTATCTTAACGCACTATGTTGTACCGGAATAGTAACTTGATTACTAGTTTAACTTAGTGAATATTCTAATACAGTTTCTTTTGATTATTATCATTATACTTAAAGAAAAAGAAAACTAACAATCTTGTATGGTTAGTCCTTTTTGCGTTAGATTAACGACGCCGTTGGGGCAAAGGCATTACTTACGCAGAATTTCTGACATTAGTGTAGATTAAACTGAAATGAAGCTCAGAAACTATACAAAGAGATTTTCGGTTTGGTTCGTGCTGATTAGCTGAGGTAAGCTTCTAAGTCGAAACCTTCTGAATTATGCTTCTTCCCCAAAATTAAGCACAGCCGGAATCATATGCGTTTGGATTGTTTGAAATTTTACGGTCTGATTTGCAGCTTTGGGGTGTTGATTGATCTCATCGTTCAAATGGAGGTGGAAGCAATGAAAAAGATGCCCTTGCCGGAAGCATTTATTGATTTCCTGAATAAGAACGGGCTTGATAGTTCAATTTACACTGCTAGTGATTCCACCCCTCGCTATATTAGGTACTGTTACGTTTTTGTATCATTTGCTTACCTGTTGCTATCTCCGTTGCAAAAATGTGAGTCTACTTGACAGATTTTAGCAAATTGATGGTTAGAACTTCAGCGACCTCGTTGATTGTTTTCACTCTTGTTTGACTTGTCAAATAATGCTTATTCAATTCAAAATACTACCCCCATCCATTGGATTTTCCCCTTTGACCTTCTGTGGATCCCGAACATAGATGTTAGCACGTGTAAACACCGAATTGAACTGAAATAGCAATAATTGATTGAATACGTAACGTTTGGCAAGTCGAGCTACGCTAAAAGCAATGAGTAAAGTCGGCTGTCATATGTAGGGCTCAAAATAAACCGACATGTTCATGAATTGCTGATGGTTTGTTCCCTAAAGAACTCGTTCAGGTTGGTTTGTGTAAAAAATGGACCGAGCATGATAAATTTTTTAGAGCTCGTTTGTTAAACGAACCGAGCATGAACATTCCAAAATATTCACGAATGTGTTCGTGAACGGTTTGTTTGGATAATAACTTAATTAGAATATGTTCAAAATACAAAAGCCTTATATAAAACTCCTTATCGTAGCAGAGTATTTTTGTTTAGCATCATTAAGTATTTTGCCAAAGTAGGCTCTACGGTGGCCACGCTGACTTTACACACCCCTAATGGCCAACACCAAAAGGATCGCAAGAGAACTCAATGACTTGAGCAGGGGCGGACCTACCTTTGTACGAGGGGGGCTAATGCACCCCCTCAACTTCCAGATTTTTTTTTTATATTTCACCTCTCTGCAGTAGAAGTGTGGCAACTCCCTCCTCTCTCTCTCTTCCCCGACAGACGCACGACTCTCTCTGTGACTTGTCTCTCACCCACTACCAAACCGAAGACGGCAGACATCACCCGACGGCGACACACTCACACGCCGACATGGCAGCCGGCAGGGGCTTTCACCTCCACCAGCCGACTCTCTCTGTTGAGGAGAGCTCAGATCTGGAATGAGTGGTCGGAGTGGAGCCGTGGAAGGAGATGGCAATGGACTGGAGAAGAGGTCTTCTTCTGTTCGAATCCGGAAGTATCAGTGAACGACAAGTGGCAACGACGAGGTGAGCACTCCACCGGCCAAGAACCCACTACCGACGACAACACATCGACGATCGGTGACCCATGACCGGTCAATTAATCAACTGCCTTTATCATTTTTCAGATTTAGGTACACATTTCAGATTGTTAATTGATCACTTGCTTTCCCAATTGAGCTTTTTAGATTGTTAATTGAGGTCATTGAGCATTTCGGAATGTTGATTGTGCATTTCTTGTCAATTGAGCATTTTTTATTGTTCATCAAGGTTGCTTTCCTAATTTGATTACTCTTTGTTGCTTTCCTAATTGCTGTCCTAATAACGTCCATGGTTTTGTTTTCTGCTTATTAATGTTGTTTTTAGAAAGACTCTCAATGCCTACTAAGTTATCCAATCTTTTGGGCTTAGTAGGAAATGAAAGTAGAAAACGAAGTAGTTAACGTAAGACAAGCTGATGAAAAACCAAAATAGAAACAAGCAACAAAAAAAAGGATGTCCAAACGGGCAACGGCGACTGTATTTCCACGGTTGTGCAGGTGAAGCCTCGTTCATTGATGAGCATGCCACCATAATATATTTTAGACACACTAAAATTACCCAGATAGCAAAGACAAGAAAACAAATTTGGTAAATCATCTACTGCTGAATTGAGTACAATGGTTACACTTTATCATATCTTTGATTTCTAGGCCTGTTGTGCCGTTACAATGGTTAAATAGTATTGCGGTTATTTAGATGACGGGGTGCAGTTTTGTAGGGGTTGTCCACCAATTTAGTGTAGATATCCATTAACAAATTAAGAAGTATTCAGTGTTTTGAATTCTATTGAGGCTGTGATGGCTCTCTTAAACATTACATTGCTTTGCTTTCTCGTTAGTTATCTGTAATTTAAGAAAAAAAATATATGAATCAATCGCTTAGTACAAGTTTGTGTTCAATGTTACAAATGATATGGGTTATTATCAATGAGCATTTCCTTTTCTATGATCCATTTGTTGTCCATCACCACTTCAAATAAAAAAGGGAAATCGAAACTAATCTAAGATAACGCGGAGGGGATCAAAAGGAAAGGTATTCATATGAAATAGAACAACCAGTAGCCCAAGCTTTTTCCATTGAATACTTCAGCCATGTTGCATGCTTTGTTGAACTTTTTCAGATTTAAAACAAAATGATTGTCTATAATAGAAATCAGTTATTACTTTTAACAGCTTTCTTAAAATGAAAATCTTTCACTTCAATAGCCCTTTACTTTCCTTCTTGAAATTATTTAGAAGCCAATAAATCCCGTCAAAGACATGCAATCAATCGTATTGTTATCAACTGAATAAAGGTTATACTGCTTCAAGATACTATGTTTCTCAATTTGAGTATTGTGATGTGTGTGAGCATTATAGGCTATATGTCTTCATTTTTATTACGATTTTTATTAGTACTTCGCGTGTAACTAGTTGCTTGAAATCGAGAATGAATAGCTGAACTCGGAATTGTTGTTTGCTACTTGACAATGTAAGACTATTAGGATTTTAGTTGAAAGTTCTCCTCATTCGACTGTAATTTGAATGGGTAAATTAATATGAGCGTCTTAGAATCAGGGTTTATGAAATTTAGAAAATGAATATATAAAGTATATAAATATAAGAAATATAGGTTAATATTCAAACTTGCCACTAGAATAGGCTATTTGTGTACTATTTTACTTATAAACAAATTTAATGACTTCGATATATTTTTAGCACCCCCTGGAGTGAAATCTTGGTTCCGCCACTGGACTTGAGTGAAGTCTGGATGTTGTAAGATGGAAGCTGAAATCATGCACTGCTTGATTGTCTTAAAGGCGCGAATGGCTGTTGGTGTCCAGGTGAACTCCTCTTTCTTCAAACAGTCAGTGAGGGGAGACACAATGGAACTAAAGATCTTAATGAAGCGTTGATAGAATATGGCTAGCCCATGAAAGTTGCGAACCTTTGAAGTCTTCCGTGGTTCGGGCCAGTCGATAGTAGTGCACACCTTCTCGGGATTGACAGCAAGTCCTTGGCGAAGATGATAAAACCTAAAAAGCCATATAAGACTGCAGGAAGTATTCCCTCCGTCCCTAAAAAACTGATCATATTTCCTTTTTGGGCCGTCCCACAAAAATTGATCACTTCTAGATTAGGAAAGATTCTGTAGGTATTTTTACATATTTACCCTTTTTATACTTTTTTTATTCTATTTCTCTCACCACATTTAATTCTCTACAACTCATTTTCTCTCTCCTGGCCCACCACTTTACACTTTTTTATTCTATTTCTCTCTCCACATTTAACACTACTAACCAATTTTTTCTCTCATGGCCCACTCTCTTCCCCCTCTCTCTAAAGGGTAAAATGGGAAAGACACAATATATGACCTAAATCCTTAATATACGTGCAAAGTCAAATAGATCACTCTTTTAGGAACGAAGGGAGTAACATTTTTTAAGATTGGCAAACAACTTAGCCGTATGGAGGGTTTCAATGACATGTCGGACGTGGTATAGCTAAAGATCAGAATGTCATCAAAGTACATCGCTAAAAAGATCAGAACGTTGGAGATGGCAGAGAAACTGAGTCATCACTGGCATGAATGTGCTCGGGGCATTATACAGACCAAACAACATAACTAACCACTCGTAAAGACCATTGGGGGTCTTGAAGGCGGCTTTTCGCTCATCCGTGGGTCAGATCTGCACCTGATGAGGAGCACTACTCTAGTCAGATCGCTCATCCCTAGGTCAGATCCGCCTTCAAGACCATTTAGGTCCTTGAAGGTGGCTTTTCGCCCTGTCTTTACTTGCAAATGGTTATCTTGGTGTATTGAGTCCCCATGTTTGGTTTTCTTATCAAGATTGCTTTTAAAGAGGGAGCTTTTGGAGAACTCTTTTTTTTTCCTTGATAAGTTTATTTGGAGAACTTGAAAGTTGCAAAATAAAAGATGAGGGAAGTGACATTCCAGTCCGGATGGAACTACCCTATTCCAAAATGGATTTAAGTTCTTTTAAACACGCGTTTGAAAGACAAGTGACAAACTGGGCTAGACTAAAAGTTGCAGTAGGCTTGTTAATTCCATAAGATAAATGTGATTCAAACTTAAAAATGTTAATCTATATGGGGCTTTGTAAAATTTGAGTGCTTATGTGTCATGTTAATCCTGTATTTGAAGGTTAAAACCTGGTTGTGAAGCCGATATTGATGAAATCGAGGCTGAGATGAAATGTAATTTTGAGAAAGTGGATTGGCTACCCAATTTCTATTCTCTTCCATCTCATTTTCAGATTGCTAGCTCAAAGGCATATCAAGAAGGCAAGGTGATTATTGAAGTTTTCTGCTGTTGATATTACTATACTTCTGAAGGAGTTTGTTTCAAGAAAAAACATGTTAAAGTTAGTTCTCAAAGTGCAATTTTTTAACAAATTGATGCTCCTTTTTTTTATGAAACTTATATTTTTGCGTTTTATTCCCCCTTATTACTTCTGCTTTTATTGATCCTGAGATCTGTTTGGTGGCTGAGGCAAACATTCAAAATTTACATTTAAATGACCTCAATATTCTCCGCGAAAGTACAATGAACGCATCCATCTGTCTTGTTTTTGCAGCTGCATAGTTGACGTTGATTTTGCTCCTTAATTGGTGTATGTATTTACCGACAGACATTAAATCCCTATTTTTCTTTTGGCGTTCAGATATACGGAATTGATGCAGCATCTGGAGCTGCAGTTTCAGCTTTGGATATTAAATCAGGAGATCATGTCCTTGATCTCTGTGCTGCGCCTGGTAAATTGTTTTTTTGGTTAGTTTTGATGTTCGACAATTCTTAGAGAATGGAACATTATATCATATTGAGTCAATGTTACATTTCATATTAGTTTAATCTGGTACCAACTTGAGTTTAGTTCTTAGGCCTGGACACCTCCTACTGTTTGATATGGTTTGCAGCATCTAGAAGAGCACTTAAACCTTTAATAATCTGAATATTGTCAAACCTCAAGCTATAGCTAGAGATAGAGTGGCAAGGAGAGATGCGTTACGGGACAAAGCTAGCATTAGAGATCTTCCTATATGACTCTGCAAGTGAAGGTTACAGACGTTGAGCTAGATCTATGCCTATGAGAAGCCTCTATGAGTAGATTATACCATGCCGGGTCCAGTTCAAGTCTTTTTAAGACATTTTTAAGGGCAGCATACCAGTATATTTAATGACTTCTGGTGATGATAATATTATAGCTGCCCTTCTTCTTGCTCCCGCATGTTAAGGACTATAGCACTATATATGATTAGAAAAAGCTTATTTATCGCACCTTTACTTCCTTATGGTTATGGTATATTGCCTTCCATATAGGTTGAGCTATAGGAGAGATTGATTGAACAAGCCTTAAGGGCGAAGAAGAATTATCGAACTAATGGACACACCACAAAGCAAGTACTAGAACTCTTGAACTAGAGGAAGGACCTACCGACCGATTTCTAGAGCAGCTACAGTTCTACAATTTCCAGTTGACCGAGAATGACCACACTTGTAGGAGACTTTCTCCCAGTTTTAGGAAATTAAGATCGATTCTCCGCTCTTGACTTGAAACTGCGAAAATACTTGAATAATAAATACAAGAAGGTATGCACAAAGCAAGCAAGGGAAACCTCTCCTCAACTCCTACTGATCAAGGCTAGGTCATACAAGAGAAGGAAAGGTAGGCAGCCTCAAGGATAAGCGGTCGAGCAAGAGCTAAAAGAAATTTTACAAAATGTAACTGGATGTCGTTGCATGCTTGTAAGAGAAGTGGATTAACTTGTGAAGAAGTGGGTCCACAGTTCACAGCAAAGTTGTCCTGCTGCCAAGCTTAGTGCTCAAATGGCCTCTTTGAGCCTGTGAATGGAACTTTTTCCCTCACATAAGGACTTAAGAGTGGGGAAAACACACATATATGGGGAATGCGATATTTACACATATATAATGGGGAAGCAAATATGTGGCTAGCATTAGGTAATTGTCTAAGGCTAGTAGACTAAAGCTGCATACTTATTGTTAATTCCTAATAAAATCCCTTTTCCTCTTTGGCCGGTCTCTTTATGCTTTTGACCTCTTCAGTTACATCTCTCGTTACTCGGCACGCACAACACTACATCATCCCTTCCAGCATTTTCATGAGCCGGGACTCGTAAACATGGTATCTTTACATCCCATTAAGAGACAAATGAATATTTGTTCTTTAATCAATTAAATCACCTAAAATATTTGAAGATCCATTGCCATCTAGATTAAAGCATGCACATTAATACATTTCTAATTGACTTCTCCGTGCCAGATTGTTTGGTAGGTTATTTCAGTGGTGGATGATGTAGATTTCGATGGTGGTTTGTAGATTTTGTTGGTTGTTGTGGTAGGGATGTGGTTGATAAGGACTTTTGTGGTTTACTCCGGCAAGGGTGCCGGTTAAACTTAACACTGTATCTATCGGGACAAAAGCAGCCTGGCGACACCTCAACATTCAATTGTCTAAATCGTATATTGTAATGATTGAATCTTGAGGGTTTTTGGATGGGAAAATTCTTTGATCAAGGAGGTTTTTACCATGTGATCCTCGATCATGGAGGACCGCCAGATAGTAGCTGTTGCAGATGACGGCCCTGGCTGGGCAATGGAGCTTAAAGATGATGCTGCAAGAAAATAGGAAATGAAATAGGCTTATAGATTGGCCAAAGCTAAGTCGTAATGGGCATTAACCTTAGACAACTCGCCTAGGGCTATCCACATATATGCTTTCCCCTATGTATGCATATACACATAGGTGGGCCAGTGCACGAGCTCCTGCTATTACTGGGTCCAGGCAGGGTTCATGTGCAGCCTCACTCTTATCTTATATCCTTCTGGGGGTTGAATTATCTTTTGTTGCATGAGATCTTTGTTTTATTTAATGTAGTTCATGGATATATGATAGATCTCATTCAAATCTATTAGTGACTAATTCAGTGTTTCTTTGCCCTCAAACAACAATTACTCTGTTGTGTTTTCCCTAACTGTCATTTGTGCAGGTGCTAAACTTTGTATGATATCAGACCACCTTGGCAGTTCGGGTTCTGTTACTGGTGTTGACGTTGCAAAACATCGGTTAGCAGCTTGCAGGACAATGTTGCAGAAGTATGCACTTGGCGATCGTTGTCGTCTCTTTGTTGCTGATGGAACAGCATTTTCCCTTATTCCTATCAGGGTCCATTCAGACTCGAAATCATGTAATTAATGTAGAAACACTATTTTAGCGTGCTTTTTCTGGCAAATTATTTACTTATGTCCCCATTGTTGAGCTAGTATCTTCTTTTTAGCACTAAAGAGGGAAGCTGCTATAGAGGGAAAGCTGGATGTGTACAAAGAGTGGACATCTAGGAGACCATGGAAAGAAAGGAAAAGGGCAATCAGAGCACGGGAAAATGAAAAATCACTGTTAATCCCATCGATTCAGGATCCAGAGCTCATATTTTATGGGCAGCATTCTGGAGTGGTTGGTCTCAATAGAACTGAGTTATATAAATCTGTGCATTGCGGGGAGTTTTCACATTGTGGATATGACAAGGTGACATATGGTTCCCTTTTTTTATCCCATTCGCTCTCCTCCTCTTCCTCTTTTTCCTCTTTCTTCTGCAAAATCAAGTAAAGTGCTTACTTTTTGTAATTTATTATGTGATCATTAAAGTTGACTTGACGATCTCTGCATTTTGTTCAATGCTCTTCTTTAGGCTTGATGCAATCTGTGCAGTTTTTCTATTCATTCTGGTCAAAGCTAGTGATTTTTCCTATCAAAAAGAGGTATAATGAAAGAAAAATGAATGCTTGGCTGAAATTTATATCAGGTCCTCGTGGATGCAGAGTGCACACATGATGGTTCAATCAGACATATCCAAAAGTATGAACAATGGGGCTGGACTTCTCTTCAGAGTCGTGTATTAAATGCAGAGAGAACAGATGAATTGACTACTCTTCAGGTAACTAATCCATCTATCGTTAGAAGAATAGCCTATGCGCGTGGTTTGCTTGAAGCAGCAAAATCTAAAGCTTGAGCTCTTGGAAGTCGGGGGAATACTTTTTAAACCTTTAAGACTAAATAGAAATGCAATGTTTTTCTCTATATGAAGTTTGGAGAAAAAAGGTGTCAGGTATGTCATAAGAGGCTCTTGGTCGCTATGCCTGTTACTAAAGATTCTTAACAAAAATCCCAAGGAAAATTGAAATTCGTAAGAGTTTAGGCTCTCTTGAAGTATGAGGATTTTTGAGATGTGAAAATCAATTTCCGTAATATTTTGATTCATGAAGTATGAAGATTTTTAAATCACTATTTTTGTGGCAGGCGCTTATCATTTTGTGCTTTGGTTTGGAATTTTCCATCTTTCAATCCAGTTGTATTATTATATTTCAAATTATGATCTTCTAAAACTGCTCCTCTTTGATTAGTCTCCAAATAGGTTGAGATGTGTACTTTTGCTGCATTCTGTGTTTATTCGTCTGATGCAGAAGTGCCGCTGCAGATTACTTTTGTAAATCCTGTCATTGATATCGATTTAGAACTTCCTGCAAAAGTTTATTTGAGCTTTAATTGGAGCCAATGTCTCTGACATTGCCAGGGTTCTAGGATGTACGAGCTAAAACTAGAAAAGATGCTGCATTGGCACATCCAGTGTGATTATCACTCGTTAAAATACTCGATTTTACTTTATACTTGATGGTCCTTTTTTTGCCAAGGAGACTTTATGCTCACTTTCTTGCATAAGGTGCCATTTTTAGTGGGAAAAATAGTTTATGAATTTTGACGATTATATTTATGTGCTTACCTTGCAGTTACGACTTCTAACAAATGGTTTTAAACTGCTGAAAGTTGGAGGATTTGTGATCTACAGCACTTGCAGGTGTCATTTACTGCAATTCTAGAAATTATATAGGTTTTTTCTCCAGGTTAAAACAACTCAAACTCTTGTGTATTTTCTTGTACCTTCTTGGCATAGTTTAACAGTTGCTCAGAATGAAGAGGTGGTAGAGAAGTTTTTACTAGAAAATCCTTACGCTGGTAAGTTTCCTAGTGCTTCGTATATTTTGTGAATGGATGTACTCTTTCTAGTTCTCTTCACGTCCCTTACCATTTCGTCCTGCGTATTAGAGACGAGATAGTGTCTATTAAACAGTCATGGTAGGATACAATTCGTTGATGTCTTTGGACTTGCATAACATACTCTGTTCGTATTCACTTTAATTAACTAATAACAGGAAAATAGAGCTTTCTAATCGACTAAAATTTTGCTTTCATTAGTATATAATTTCCACCTTTTATCCTCAAGCCTCTCGAAAGTTTTATATTTTGGTAAATATAGAAAGGAAAAATGTCGTGTTATTATACTTCCCCAGTGACGGGAAACTTGAGTTGCTTTAGCCCTTTCTATGTTCCATGGCGGCTGTGGACCTCTCCATAGTTTTGAATGGTCTGAGGGAATTAATCGCATGTCAGGGGAGATGCCACACCTTATCAAAAGTGCTATATTCACTAGTTAGTTGATGAAAATTTCATGTAAAAAATGGAGATTTTTAGAGCATTGATCTCCATTGACCACCTTCTTATTTGGGTAACGTTATGTAAATTATTAACCACCTTAAGTTCTAGACCTGGCTCCGCCTGCACCAAGCCTTTTAATTGACCTTGACCCTAAGCTGCTGCAGGCCATTTTCTCAGATATCGATCAATCTGAGATGATTTGAAATACCAAACCTCATCTCTAATTTCCAGCAGCAAACTGGATCCTTACATATTTCCCATTTGCTTGTTTGCAGAGTTGTTGGAGATAGATGCAGCCAATAAGTGGCCATGCAAGAGTGGGAGGATACCAAAAACCTTGCGTTTTGATCCATTATCATCCCAAACTAGTGGTCTTTTTGTTGCAAAGTTCAAGAAATTAGCCATTTAGGTGAAGGTTGGTTCTTTTAACCTCTTGTACTGCATCTTCATTGCCCACAAAATACTTTATGATGACATGCCAGTTTGCTCGACAAGGGCACAATATTGCAACAAGACTCCAAGCAAGTAACAAGGAAGGACAGCTGTGAAGCCACTATGTTCTAGCTTCTACTTCACAATTGAAACTTGCACCTTTAGAAGCTTGATTTTGCATAGTTTTTAGAAAACTTACCTGCATTTAATGTGGGGTAAATTGCAAGATATCCCCTTGGGGTTTGGACCAGTTGCAAAAAGGCACCTGCCTTTTTCGATTATTGAAATTGGCCCTTACGGTTTCATTTAAGTTGAAACTGTGGAATTTCGTCCAAGTTTACCTATTGTGGCGAGGAATTAAGCACGTCACTTCGTGACATTGCTTTTTAATAACAACCAAATGACCAGGATACCCTCAATTTCTGTTTTCTTCCTCTGTATCCCTTCCCAAACAACCCCAGCCGATGCGGCCTCCTCATTTCCATCACCACCACAGCCATCCCCACCACTACCAGCCGTTTGCAACATTTAATCATCTGAATTCTCATGTCCAACAAAACCCTAGTCACCTTCTCATTTCTACGGCAAGACCATGATAGCTGGAGCCAATTCCTAATCACGATCGCCTTTTAGGTGAGGTTGGGTGATGGCTGGTCTTCAAGCCATGGTGATTGCAGCGGGCTATGGAAACGGTGTATGTTGTCGATGGTGGGAATCTAATGGGGCAGTGGGCGGGGTGTGGTGGTTTATCTTTTCAAAAAGGAAGAGGTGGGTGATGGCACAGGCGGGGACTGGATGAGCAGTAGGCTTGGGTTAATGACACGGCAAATGGGAAGTAGATGGTGGTGGCATAGACGGTGTTGATTCCACGTACAGGATCAAGAGAAGATGGGCAGGTTGGAGCATTTAAGTCTCTGTCGAAGCTCCGTCAAGTTCTGTAACTGCTGCAACGTACAAGGGGTCAACTGCAAAAACTGAAATGTCATGCGTCTCTTGCAACCGGCTCAAACCAGGGGGGGTTCTTTCGAAATTGTCCCGTAATGTACACAATTTTCCTCCGTTCAGATTATTGAGAAAGATGAATAGATCAAGATAACTCTCACTCGCTTTACCATCATTTAGCTAAGTGGCGAAATGGATAACATGGCTTTTAGTGGGTTCTTAGAAAAAGTTTTAGGTGCAATCATGGTTGCAGCCATGGGCTGCCCCAACACCTCAGTTTGGAAGCAAACAATTTTTGTCAAGTGTAGCTAGCGACATTCCCATGCTGAAAATGTCTATGAACGTTTAAACAAAAGCCCCATTATACCATGTGTCCACGCAGTTTCTTGACCTGTAGCGTAAGCCTTTTCAACTTTCTTGACAGATTCTCAGTTTTGCCAAGAACCTTTTACTTCATGAGGAGATTTGCATTGTTATGCGAATCAAGTTATAAGAATAGTCAAAATACTTTCTTGGAGCACCACATGATGGTTTGTCTTCTTCATTACAAGAGTAGTTAAGCTATTTTCAAAAAAGACCAAAAAAACTTATTTAAACAATATCGAAATAATAGTAAAATTAAGTCTCTGGGCCTAACTCCTAATCACACTAAACCATGATTGAACAGAGCTGCAAAGTAGATTAAGCAACGTACTAGAATTGTTTGGTTGTCTATAGTAAAAAAAAAAAAAAAAGAGCTAGGTAAAACGTTTGGAATTACTGGACATTGTACTGATGCAAAATCGCGGCTTACTACATATGGCTGTAGAATGAGTTCTTAAAGTTTGCAAAAATACAGTTCTTTAAGGATATTTTATTATTTTTAGTTAGACATTCAAACATATGGCCGAACAACGAGTGCAAGCGTCCATTCTGATGGCCCAAAAATGATCTCATGCATTCGTTTATCTTTGCTCTTTGGTGATGTGTTTCGCGAGCGAGCACAAACGTGTTTTCCTCGTTGACAAGTCGCTACGACTGCACTTGCCCCCATGACAGTGACCAGGTCAAAAGCTTAGATGGTATTCTTTTTGGCTAATATTAGGAAAGTATGCTCAGAAATGACTGCGAACAATCAAAGCTGACAAGGCTCCAACAAATTGCCAGGTAACCCGGAACACATTCTCATCCGGTTGGTGACCGTAGGACACATGAAAAGTACCAATGATTTGCCGATGATAGAGCCGACAAAAAGCACCAACTTGTCTAAAGATCAAACCCTTCTGGTAGATGGCAAGATCAGGGAAAATTTTAGAGGATGGCGAGATCGGGAAAATTTTTGCTGTTTTGTAATTGATATCATCACTTTAGCATTGACTGCTCAATGCCCTGTGAAAGGAAGCACGCTTCTTAGCTACTTTTGTTTGCCGGGCTCGTAAAATTGTTTACCAAAATTAGATCGATAACAAATTACGGTTATAGGGTCCTTTTTGTTGTGATGGTATTACATAGATATGTGTAGTGTGTACGAGTAGGATTTGGGATGGTATACCCATCTCTTGTACAATTTATATGTAATAGAACTTGTATGGTCCTAAAAATAGTATTACTAAAAATAGGTTTATATGATTATCCCGATCTTTAGTAGTCTAGTAAAAGTAAGAATATTTGGATATGGGATAACTATGGATACTCAACAAGTATCCTTGGATAATAATGCAAAGAGTTTGACGAGTGGTTGACGAGAATGTTGTATTGGGTAAAAAAAAAATGATTGTCAACAATTTAAGTAAGTAAACTTAAATTAAAATGAATGTGAGCATAGCCAATTCCAAACAACTGAGATCCTTTTTCGGAATCAAATCCCATCAAGTTCCACTGTCAAAACACAACTTTCTATCAAGTTTCAACCAAACAACAGGACGCTATACATCTTTGAGAGGTTATATTTGGTGTACTCTAGGTACGACTATTGTTGAAGGCACAGACAATTTCTGTAAAAAATAAATTATGAGAAAGGGGAGAAGAAGAGCAAAAAAAATTGGTGAGAGAAAATAAGGAGAAACGGGATTACAGGTAGCTACGAATAGATGGAGAGAGGGAGGAGAGCGGTTTAGAAAGTTGAAGAGCATTAGGAGGTATGCCTAAACTTTGAATTATTTTTAATGACCATTGTTAATAATTATAGAGAAGGATAGAATGGTTTTAAAAAGTGAGATAAAGATAACATTAGAAGTTCAAAAAAAATGGGTTAGCATAAAAGTACTCTCCTTAACAATGATACCTATATATATTCTACCATTTCACTTTTCCAAGTTAATCTTCCAATCTCTGAGCATAAACTGGGACGTTACCAGACTGTATCTGGACATAAAGTGCATCCACATACACTTGCTACATTTTTGTTTTGAGAAAAGGATAATGACAAAACTGACTCTTAAGGTTTACACAGTTTTGCACTTCGCTCTCCGTGTTTTTAACTTTTGCATTAATGTTCTTTAAGGTTGACAAAATCACTGCAAACGACTCCAAGATTGGATGATCGTTCAATTTTGAACGTTAAGTCCGCATGTGCGTGCAGATCTGTCATTTTACTTACCTCATCTTCCCTTTCTCACTCTATTCCTCTTCTTCTCCTCTCTGTATGTGTGTGTTTGTGTGTGTGTAGGGCTTTCGTTTGAAGTCTAATACAAACTCCATCAAACAATCCTTATTACTTTCCTTCCTCAAACTAGGATCAATAATCTCATACACCCTTCCTTCTCTAATACAAACTGTGCCCAGCTGGCTAGACCCCATTGCTCTTCATCCATGCTCAAATCCACTGCCAACCTCCCACGCAGTGCCTCAAGCATTACCACCAAAACGGGTACACATCTGATTTCCTTGTCAGTCCTGTTTGGCTGGATGCTGGTGCATGTGTGGACATAGTATTCCCAACCTACTTTGGTCGCACCCAAGGACACACCAGGAGTCCCGTTTTGCCCGATACGTCACATATTTAATGCGACTTTGGCACCACCAAGACTTAAAAAATGTGCAAAAGTAGATTTGGCGCGACTCCCACCTTAAGGAGGTCAGCCACCTCCCTTGACCGGGGGGAGGGGGGTCGGCCACCTCCCTTGCCGCTGGGGGGGAGGGGTTGGCCACCCCTACTATGGGGGCTCATGGCTAATTTTTCCTTCAGTCATTCGAGCACCATGTCCGCAATGCTCACCCATCACCCTCGACCGCACAACACCAGTCGCCAGCGCACCTACTTCGCAACCCCCGTTGCCCGTGCGCCGTCGTTGTGACGCCCTTCGCCCGTGCCTCGACTCTGCGACCCCTTTCACCGACGCGCCGACTCTGCGACCCCCTGTTGCCGGCACGTCTACTCCATGACGCCCATCGCCGGCGCCCGTGCGCCATCTCGTGACACGTGCTCCCCGGCACCATACGCACTCTGCCGCATCTATGCGCTGCGCCACGCAGCTGATACAGCCGCGCCCCCGGGCTCTCTGTCATACTATCATGCCCCCAGCACCATATACACTCCGTCGCGCCGCTGACAGCCGCGCCCCCAGTCTCTCTGTCACACTATCGTGCTCATGGCACCTCACTCACTCCGTCGCGCCCATGCGTAGGGCCGTTGATACAGCCACGCCCCAGGCTCTCTGTCACATTACCATCCCCCGACACCATACACACTCAGTCGCGCCCGCGCACCGTGCTGCTCATACATTCGCACCCTGGCTCTCTGTCACACTACCACGCACCTTACGCTGGTCCATCCTTTCACCACACCATGCACACCTTGCTTTGGTCGTGGAACATGCTTCGACCCTCTCTCCGAAGTGTGCAGCATCCTGCGGGGATAGGCAACTCCTCCGGGACAATATCTTCGCCAGGGAGCTCTACGTGTTCCGGCATGAAGACTCCCCTTCTGCCAGGTAGACGGCTCCTCTGGGATGCTATCTCGGCCGTCAGGTAGACGGCTCCTCCGGTATACTACATTGACGCCCTTCGAGTGCTCCGGCACAAGGACTCACCAGCAGGGATAGGCAACTCCTCTGGGACACTATCTCTGCCAAGGAGATTTTTAACTCCCCTTCTCTCAGGTAGACGGCTCCTCCGTTATGCTACCTCGATCCGTTGGGTAGACGGCTCCTCCAGGATACTACCCTGACACACTCTGAGAGCTCCTGCACAAGGACTCACCTGCGGGGATAGGCGACTCCTCCGAGACACTATCTCTGCCAGGGAGCTCTAAGTGCTCCTGCACGAAGACTCCCCTTTTGCCAGGTAGACGGCTCCTCCGGGATGCTACCTCGACCCGTGGGACATGTGACTCCCCCAGGACACTATCCCTGCCAGGGTGTCTGCGTGACTAGCCTACGTGCTCTGGCACCGGGGGCTTCATCAGCACCCCTAGGGATTATGACCCCCGGGTCACTCCTAGACAGGAGCAGGTCTCCGAAGAGTATCATGCCTAGTCTGCCTGACAGTTGAGCATCGAGTCTTCCCCATCACTGCCAGGTGATGATGCCATGATGACACGGACACACTTTTCCTTATAAATACGGGACTTTAGAACTCATTTTAGGGAGAAATCCCTCATTTGAAAATTTCACTTTCTCACTTTAGAATCTAAATCCTCTGGAATTCTAGAGAGAGAAATATAGTTGGACCCTGACATTGGACCGTGACGCCGGACCCTGTTGCTGGACCTAAGTACCGGATTGCGACTGTCGTCGTATATTCACCCTACTCCATCGCCCTCGCAGCACTGCCACCCTCAGGCTCTGTCTGGGAAGCCCTTAGTATCTACCCTTGCTGTGTCCCACATCAGCACACTTTGCATCTGACTCGGACTGTATTTCTTGTGGCACCTCCAAGTTGACTGCGAACCCACTTTCCTTGGCATCACATAGTCCAGTCCACGCGTCGCGCCAATGCAGATCTTAAGACATCATAGCCACGGAAGCATCGCACTGTAATTCTTCCCCGATCTGTGTAAGTGATCGGAAAAGTTTCCTGGCATTATGTACTCGTGAACAAGGATCATCTCGTTTGGCTCGTTGCAGTAGCCAATTAGCGAGACGAGGTACTGGTAGCGAAACCTAGAGAGCATCTCAATTTTCGTCTCGAACTTTTGAGCTCCTTGGTAGTAGCGAGGGTTCGACCGCTTCATGACGATGGTCATGCTCTCTCCATCGGTGATTAAGCCTTTTTACATTTTTTTGAACCCGCCTCGGCTGATGACTAGTTCGTTGACGAAGTTGTCAGTTTGCCGATTGGATGTCATCGAGTGAGAATCGACGGCTGGATGAGGATGAGGATGACGAGCCATCACAGTCGCTCAAGTTTTGAAAGGACACACACTGCTAAGAAACTAGTGGTAGTGGACTTGTGGGTGGACTGTGATGGCGGCTGCGAGTGTCCGAAATTTTCTTTTTCTCCCTCTACCGGAGTCGACAATTTCCTGCAACACAGTGGGATTGTTACACATGTAATTTAGTAACGATAATGTTAACAATAAATCCACTTCGTTTGAAGTCTAATAGGCATTGTTTGATGGAGTTTATGCAGATTGAGAGTGAGAGAGAGATAAAGAGAAGAAGAGGAAGAAGCAGCAGCACAAGCACAAGCAGAGGAACAAAGTGAGAAATGAAAGATGGGGTAGAAAAAATGACAAATGCAGAAATTACATGTGCACTGCACATGTCGGACTTAATGTCATGTCCAAAATTGAACGGTCATCTAATTTTAGAGCCGTTTGTAATAATTTTGTCAACCCCAAGAAACATTATTGTAAAAGTTGAAAACGTGGGGAGCGAAGTGCAAATACGTCTAAACTTTAGGGGACAGTTTTATCATTAACCATTTGAAAAATTTTTACCACTTATTTGGAAGATACTTATAATTTTCATATAATAATAATTGATAGCCATTAAATATTGTAATGAGTATAAAAAAGGCTATTTAGAATTGTTCCTAAATGTGTCTAGGATCAGTGTGGAGCATCTTTGTTATGATAAAAGAAATGTCGTCATATGCAATTTAACGGTTGTTATTATAAATTTTAACAATATCGATAAAATATTCTTAGTGGCAATATCTTATCAGTAAAGCTGTTACAGGGGAAACGATATAACAGATTATCATGCTCAATGAAAAATATCAATCACTACATTTAACAATTATTAATTGTCACTATACGGAGCTATTTTCTTATAGTCGACGACCGATAGATGTTAGGAGGAAATATGAAAAATATCAAAGAAACCCTTGAGATTAGGATAGAATTACACGTGTCTCCTTTATATATGGAAAATGTCAAATACGTCCTTTGACCAGACAAAATACAAACTCCGTCGAAGTTCTTAAAAACAATTCTACAAATTTACTTGTGTTGAATTGTCCTCTCATATGCTACCCTCCATCTTATTTTTCTTTCTTTCAACACCTCCCCCCCTCTTCTTTCCCCGTGGTCTTCTTCCTTCGACTCCACCACCACCACCGCCGCCACAGGGCCACCACCAACCTCAACCATGGTTTCATTGAATTCATACACGCGTGTGTGTGCAAACACATAAATGCACAACTCAATAATTGAATTCATATACAATCACATATAAATGTGCCCACTAACACGCACACACGTACACAAACTCACAGTAATTGGGTTCACCAACAATCACCACGTGCACGTGACACATAAACTAATTAAATTCACCCATAATCACACACACAAGCGCGCGCGCACAACACTTACATACACTCAATTGAAGATGACAATAACTGGTTCCCACAAAAGGGTTTGGAGCGGCATTAATGGTGTGGGGGGGGGGGGGGGGAAGTGTTATGGCTGGTGTTAGTAGAGTAAGAGGGGGGGGGGGGGGAAGATGGAGTATGTTAGCAAAATACGTCTGCAAAATTTATAAGTATTTAAAGATTTAAGGATATAAAAGATCTGTATCGTTAGTTTGAAAATACGGTGTGCTGATATAAGCACAAAGTGCGTTAAATACAAACGTTGTTATGACAGAAGGGTATATATCTTACGGTGGTCTTACATGTAAGGTTTTAAAAGTCGACGAAGTTAACAATTTTTATATCGGGTTCAATGATATTATTCCAAGGAAAAAATGAAAAGGGTAAATGCACTTTAGATCCCTATACTTAGCCTGCTGTGAAGTTTGGCTCCTTCCTGTTTAAAAAAGCTGTACAAAATGTACTTTTACTCCCAAAAGTTGTGCGCATTAGACGGGCTGTATCAGACTTCGTTGAAATATTATAACTACGCTAACTACCCATTTTATACACAAAATTTCAAATCACCACTTTTTGGCTTCTTTCATTAATCCCCACCCCCGCCCCAACCACCCCTAATCACCCCGTCTGCAAACACATAGACACACAACACCAACCCACACATGGTGGTACAGTTACCCCCACCCAACACTATATCGTCCCCCATCCCTCATCACCCACTAACAACACTATACCGCAAGCATGCCCAACATATCACCTACCAACAACACACCCCGTCTGCACACACACAGAAACATACACACCCACGTACGAGGGTGCACCCACTCCCAACCACCATCCCCCAATTACTCACAACTATACCCACATACGGTGGTATGCCCCTCTCCCCTAGCCCCGCTCCATGACCCACTACCATCACTAATACAACTAAATTGATGACCATTTGATCGACCCATTTGATATTTCTTCTCCTTTTGATCGACCAATTTGATATTTGAGCTTCTTTGATCGACCCATTTGATATTTGAGCTTTTTTGACAAATTCGAGGTTGATAGTGGTGAGTGTGTGGTTGACTGATTTGGTACCCTTACCGTGGTAATTAGTAGGATTGCATGGGTGGAGGTCAGGCTGGAAGAAGAAGCGGGTGGTAGTGATGGTTGTGTGTGGTGTTTGTAGTGGTGTTTAGTGTGTGCGCGTGCAGTGTAGGGGTGTGTATATGTGCGTGTGGGTGTACGTGGAGTGTATGTGTGGTTGCAGTATGCGCGTGCAGTTTATGTGAGCGTGTGTGCTCGCGCGCGCGTGCAGTATACATGGGTGTGTGTGTGTGCGTGCATGTAATGTGTGTGGGTGGTGATGGATGATTGTGTCGGGAGATGGAGATGTGGGTTGGGGGGAAGCGAACCTCTGTGTGTGCCTAGCAAAGTGCGTGTGTTTTTGGGTGACGGTTGAGAGTGGGGAAACCGTGGTGAGGAGTGTGTCTGTGTGTGTGCCCTTTAAATGTCAAAATGGTTAAATGGTGCCAAACTTTTGCCACCTAAAAAGCGGGTCAAGTTGGAAGGAATCCGTCCAATATGTATGATTTTCGGAAATAGAGTTTAAACAATGGGGGGGGGGGGGGGGGGGTGGGGAAATGCACAATGGTATAAGTATAGGGTCTACAGTGCATTTTCCCCAAAACGAAAAGACAAAAGTCAAGTAACGGGTTGGGGCACGTCGAATCCGTCAAAATTTGAATCCGTCATCAGTGACTTCACCCAGAAGTGGGTCCCGCAGCTAGCATGTCATCAAATCCACCGGCGTCGTAAATTCCTCCTTCCGGCTAATTCTCCTCCTAAAATTTGTCGGCTGAGTAATCACAGGACTGGATTGAAGAATCATCCGTGACTGTGATGCACCACCAATGCACAAATTTAACTCCGTAATCACCTGCTTACGGTTTCATTCATTACCCGCCCGTTTTGATAGCAGAGAGAGATAAGAGAGAGCAAGTTAGATGAAAGCTACCGAAGAGGAAATCACAGCTCCGCTCAGTAAGAACCCATTTCCCCATCATCTCAATTTCCCCGTTTTCTTTTCGCATTTCCAACATCTCTCTCAAATTGCGCAGTTCAAAAGGACAAATACCCCCAAGTCAATGCCTCCGCTTCACAGGCACATCCCGGCGGCGGCGGAGGCGGAGAGAACTCCCCCATCGAGCAAGTGGCCCTCACCGTACCAGTCACCGACGACTCCACCCTACCGGTTATCACCTTCCGCATGTGGACCCTCGGGACCCTCGCCTGCGCCCTGCTGTCCTTCCTCAACCAGTTCTTCTGGTACCGCCGCGAGCCGCTCTCCATCACCTCCATCTCCGCCCAGATCGCGGTGGTCCCGCTCGGCCACCTCATGGCGAGGGCGCTCCCGAGCCGCGTCTTCTTCAAGAAGAGACCGTGGGAGTTCACGCTCAATCCGGGGCCCTTCAGCGTCAAGGAGCACGTGCTGATCACGATCTTCGCCAACTCCGGCGCCGGCAATCCGTACGCGATCCACGTCGTGAGCGCCGTAAAGATCTTTTACAAACAGAGGTTGACATTCTGGGTGGCGTTGACCGTCGTCGTGACGACGCAGGTGTTGGGCTTCGGTTGGGCGGGTATGTTCCGGCGGTATCTGGTGGAGCCCGCCGCCATGTGGTGGCCTCAGAATCTAGTCCAGGTCTCGCTTTTCAGGTACGAGCTGATCCCGTACGTTGGTTTAACTCGTGCATGCTTAGATCGAAGGGTCGTTATTATTCTGATGTCACGTGACCAAGGTTTAAACAGTCAAAGGTTGTCAGAAACGTGGGAACACGTTATCCTTTTTATCGCGGTGTAAAGTAATGGAAATAATTTTAGGACTAATTATACCTATATCCCTGAGGTTAGGGGTAATTACTATTAAGGATACTAAGTTTCAAAATGTAACACACGTGACCAAAATCTTTTTCAAATGTATCATCCGTATCCATTCGTCAGGATTCCGTCCAAAAAGTATAATTTTCATCATTACGTATTTTAAAAATGACAATACTGCCCTTGTACAGTATATCAAACCCTAATTTTCAAATTAAGGTTTAAAAATTCAACCCTAATTTTTAAATTAGGATTTCTCTATCCCCAGATCTGAAATCTCGCCGCCTACTCCCTCGCCCCACGCCGCCAGCAGCCCAACCCCTTCCCTCTTCCCCACGCCGGCGCAGGCGCAGGCACCTCCCTCCCCACCCCATCGCTGGCCCCCTTAACAATCATGTCTCTCTTCTCCTCGCCGCCGCCACCTCCCCCTCTTCTCCTCGCCACCGCCGCCCCCTTCATCCCACTGCCACTGTCCCCCCAACTTCTCCCTGCTGCCTCCACCCTCCCCCACCTCCCCCCACCTCCACCTCCACCCCCTCCCCCCACCCCGCTGCCCGTCCAATCTCCCTCCAAGCCAATGCCACCCCAAGCCACCGCAACCAATCTCCTGCCGGCGTCGAAACCCATCGTTGACATGTCTTCCTCAGTCGCCCAGATCTGGAATCTCACCGGCTTATTTTCTGAAATCTCGCCGCGGGATCGAGGAAAGGATGACTTGCCATTTGCAGATACTGTTGGCCCAGTTCTTGAAGCTGGTTCAAGGCTGCATAGCTTGGAAACCCACCTCGTTCGTTGAAGCCAACTAGCGGCGGCGTGGTGGTGGTGAAGAAGTGTTAGGGTTTTGAACCCTAATTTGAAGTCAAAATGAACCCTAATTTTGAAGTAATGACAATAAAAACCCTAATTTGAAGTAATGGCATTGGAAAAAAAATAAGGTTCCAACTTAGGGGCAATATAGTCTTTTCATTAAAACTGTTAGAATTTTTAGGGTTCTGTTTGGTCAATGGACACAAGTGTAATTTGTCCAAACTATTGTCCTTGACTGTAACTACCCCTAATATCAGGGACATAGGTGTAATTAGTCCATAGTTTTATTAACTCGTGGAATCCGTTTAAATTTTATAATTTTCATGAGTTGGATTCCCAATTAACAGACAAGCTATGATGAAATTAGCTTACTTGGACCTAAAATTTTCCAACTAACATTGTAAGCGAAACCCTTTTTTTTTCCCCCTCTAAGAAAATGTCTTGGGCCTAAAATACTTCAGCACTTTCCTTTTTGGGATGTTTCAAAATGTTGGTACCATTTCTAAATTAAATCATAACACCATACCCGAGAGTCCCTTCTTTTGTCTAAGTTTTTTGGTCTAGTTACATTGCACATTTTGGTTGCAGACATAGCTCTTATAAGTTGTAATTATGCTTTTGAAGTAGTAAGAATATTTTAGACCGTTTGGCCTCGTGTTGAAAATTACCCTTTATGTACTATTGAATGCGAATTCGATTCGCTGGATTGTGAATTATTGAGATTGGTTAAGGGGCTCTCCTTGTAAGTACCACGCGAGTGCCACACACGTAGAGTTGTCAAAAGGGTCGGGTAGCCCGCTGTTGGCCCGACCCGGCCCGTTTCTGGCCCGGGCCCGTGGATGAACAGTAGCGGTCCGCGATATTAGGGCTTAGGGCCTATAGGCTTGGACCAGGCCAGAAAATCCAAGAAAAAGCCCGCCTGGGCCCAAAAAGGCCCAGGTTTGGCCCGGCCCAAACAAAGCCCGGAATTGGCCCGGAAAAACCTCTAGGGTGAAAATTCGTTGTCATTTACTACAGCAAATATAAAGCATAGCCAAAATGCCTGTGAATAAGATTTGCTGCAGAGTGCAGAATGAATTCCACAGAAGATGGGAACCTTTTACTTTTTTGGAAATTTCGAGGTAGCCTGTCCTGGATCAGGCTTTAGATCAAACAACAATCCCATCAAAACAAAGGTTTAGCCTTTTTGAGTATTATACCAATGGACCAAAGACAGAGAAATTTGTCATGGAACTTCAGTTCAAACCCATGTTACACATGCCCAACTTCCACGTAGTTTCAGATACGCTCACCTGATTTTCATCACAATTTCTTACCCACAAAATTTAAGAATTTTAGTAAGCAGAATTTGGTTTTGTTAAACGACGTACATAACACTATCTCGACTCCTCCAGTCAAACCTAATGATTCAATACATGCCCAGGTATGGCAAATAGTCCATAGACAGAATCAAAGTTCTTCCAACACATACTAAGAAAATAAAACTCCAAATCTTTCAAAGAAGTTGAAATTTGACCAACCCTTTAATGCCTTGGATGCCAGGTCTGAAAATTAACACCTGTTGAAACGATTACAACAATTATCGTGCTACCACGTAACACGTAATGAGTTCGAAAACATACCGTACGAAGTCTTCGAAAATTCCGACGTAGGATCCTTGTTGTTACGAGCCTCCAACGCGCTTGATCTTTTTCGCAGGTACGAAAACGGCTACTAGAGTCGAGTTCTTCGTCCACGAACCAAATCCTAGAGCTTGGTGATTGCTCTAGAGAGAGTGCTATAGAGAGAGAGGGATTATTGCTATGACTTCCTTTCTTTATTGGGATATCTCTAGCCTTTATATAGAGATACAATTAGAGACTGGCTTTACCTCCAACTCTTAGGAGATAAAGATGTATTTACCTCAAACACTTAGGAGATAAATATCCTCTAATTAACTGTAATTATCCAGACTAACAAATACACATTATCTGTTAGTGGGCGGATAATGGGTCCATTGACCCAATTTATTAACAGCTGGAAAACGACATGGATTCCTACAATTTTTTTCAACTAGACAAAGAACAACAAAATTAGAGGGAATGTATGTCCAATTACAATCATGTATTGGTTATAAACTGCAAAACTATTTGACCTCCTAGAAAATAGAAACTAAAGCACCAAACATTCGTCAACTAATAATAAGAAGAATAAAAAAAGCACTGAAATTGACTTTCTTGTTATGGAATGACTGAGAAATTTGGGTACTGATAAACAAATGTACGTAAACACCTAATCCCATTAAACGAATAGCGTAAACTAAGTTACATTCACAGAATCAGATAATTATTCATAAATGCTGGCTTACCTTTGATTTCTTAAGGGTGAGGAAAGAAAAGGGTTAAAATTGTCTTATCAAAATGTCAGAATTTCTTATTGCTTTAACAACAGCCCCTTGTTACCTTAATCCCAACAATACAAATTCATCACTATTATTTTTTTGCACCCATTGGTAATACTTTTTTCAAAATGATTTTATGGATGAAAATGAAGCATGCAATTCATTTCATGTTCAAAACTTCATCGTCTTTTATTTAAGTGGTTCTCTAATGACAAAGTGACATTTTTTTTTAATTACTGATCGTGCATCAGTTATGATTTGCTGGTGCTCCAATGACAAACCAATACCATATAGAGGCTTTTCTTTGCTTTTTTGATAATCACCCTAAAGCCTTTACTTTGAATAACAAGAAAATGCAAAAAAAAAGGGCCCGGGCCCGGCCCAAGCCTGGCCCTAGATGTTGGGCCTTAGGGCCAGGGCTTGGACTGGGCCCAGATTTCCCCCCAATCTGGCCCGGCCCGTTTGGCAGCCCCACTGGTCCAGCCCCGGCCCGTTTTGCTGGAGGCCGGTTGGGCTGGGCCGGCCCAAGCCCGGCCCATTTGACACCTCTACACACACGGTTTCCTTGTGCTATCAAGGGCCTTTGTGTGTGAGGTTAGTTATTTTCAACAGTTACTTTTGGTTGGGAACTCACCATGTTATGGCGGCACCACATTTACCCTTGGTTTGGGTTGGAGGACATTGTGATTTTAGTTGGCTAGTACTTTTAAATCTAGGACTGATCAGACCTTCAACAGTGCTATAAAGATAATCAAGAACCTGAAATTAGGATGAAGTATATTGGTGAACTTC
Source organism: Escallonia herrerae (assembly GCA_033070095.1). NCBI lineage: Eukaryota > Viridiplantae > Streptophyta > Magnoliopsida > Escalloniales > Escalloniaceae > Escallonia > Escallonia herrerae. The sequence goes on along the minus strand of JAVXUP010002161.1, from coordinate 31,086 downwards.
GTATGGCTAACGTTGTAGGTGATTGGACTTGTTGTTTTTAGCTGTCTCCTTTGGATTATACTGATATGGATACCACGAAGTTTTATGGCTTGTTTTTGAAAGCAGATTCTTTTTTGGACATTCTGAAAAAGAAAAAGGACTTTAAATCTTGTGTTTCTTCCATTAAGATGGTAGTATTGGCAAATTTTCAAGCTGCCATAAGGCAGCATGTAACTTGATATGCCTTGAAAATATTCCGCCATCTGACCTATGGAATAGAAAACTGCAAGCAAGCTTATAAGCACATAAACTCGTGGAATAGCACAACCCAAAGAAATGGTCATACTTTTTTGTGTAATATACTATTGGGTAATTGCTCATGAAAATGGCAGAGCTTTCCATTGTGGGAATAGAAGATTGATGTTTGTGCGTTGTTGTGACAGCTTAATTTCAAATGCTAGCTGTGCATTGAGGTACCTCAATCTCATTGACATTTCGCATGTTGGTTGCAAATCAGCTCAATCTTGTATCTACTTAAGACTTAACGAGAAACTATACTTGGGAAATTTATTCACCCAACTTGGGTTACATTTCGAGCATTCATTCAGAACTCTCTAAAAAGCAGGCAAGCAGATGGGTATTGCATATATGTATGTATGGACTGTTACTATTTTTTTGTAATTTAATTACTGTGCTCGTGCTTTACTATTAATATGGAAATTGCAGGGCACTACACGAGACTGAGAGAAGGTCAAAGGGTGGATTAACACGAAACCAGTTCTTTCTTATCGCCTTCACCTGCAGCTTTGCTTACTATGTCTTTCCAGGATACCTTTTCCCTATGCTAACCTCCCCTTCCTGGCTATGTTGGATATTTCCAACTTCTGTCCTGGTCCAACAGATAGGTTCTGGACTCCATGGTCTTGGGATTGGCGCAATTGGACTGGATTGGTCCAGCATATCATCTTACATAGGGAGTCCACTTGCCAGCCCATGGTTTGCTACTGCCAACATTGCTGTTGGATTCGGTCTTGTCATGTATGTCATGACCCCAGTTGCATACTGGCTCAATATCTATAGAGCAAAGACCTTCCCTATTTTCTCAGATGGCCTCTTCACGTCCAGTGGCCAAAAGTACAACATCTCAGCAATTATTGACTCGGACTTCAGCATTGACCTAGAGGCATATGACCACGAAGGCCGTCTCTATATGAGTACCTTCTTTGCTATGACTTATGCAGTCAGTTTTGCCTGCCTTGCTGCCACTATTGTTCATGTCTTCCTCTTCCATGGCCGGTAAGTTGAACTTTTAGGCAAGATAATTTCATATGCTTTGTGGTGGATAATTTAAGTTGCTCTTCCATGAGGTTTCGTAAATGGCTTAGTTGCTTCCGAAACAGTTTAAAAGAAAGTTTCAAGCTATATTACTATGTTAATTGTTCTAGTGTTTATCAGACTATATTAAGGGCTAAAGTTCAAATTAGAATCACGAAGGTTGGGCTTTTGATATTTACTGTGAATTCTCACTCATCCTCACCAAACATCCGTCTAGCCTTTTGGAAATATGATTATATCTGGAGAGCAAACTACTTATCAATCTCTGGCAATGAACTTATTCTTACCTAAAAGCGTATTCACTGCAACTCACTTTTACGAGGATTCAGAGAATTATGGCAGCTAAGCAAGTCTGCCTTCCAAGAGAAGCAGATGGATGTGCATACGAAGCTCATGAGAAAATACAAGCAAGTTCCTGAATGGTGGTTCTCATGCATCCTCCTGATAAACATAGCGGCAGCGATATTTATATGCGAGTACTACAAAGATCAGCTGCAGTTGCCGTGGTGGGGCGTCTTGCTCGCATGTGGGCTTGCTTTCTTTTTCACCCTCCCTATTGGAATCATCACCGCCACTACAAATCAGGTATCAATACTATTGTTAAGAGAGAGCACCCTTATGATGAAGCCTTTTTCAAACTTCCAGTTGTACTCTTTATTCCACTTTTTAAAACCATTCTTTCCCTCTCCCAAAAATATCTGAAGTAACTTTAAAATTTTTGACCTTCCTACTATCCCACTTTCTAGCCCCACTGTATCCGTAACTACATAGATGAGGATGTTACTGTTCAAAGTTTTAACAGAGGCAATCTCTTTTTGTTCAATAGACACCGGGATTAAATGTCATCACAGAGTACATCATCGGCTATATATATCCAGGATATCCAGTTGCTAACATGTGCTTTAAGGTGTATGGCTATATCAGTATGAAACAAGGGATCCTCTTTTTACAAGACTTCAAACTTGGACACTACATGAAGATTCCCCCTAGATCAATGTTTATGGCCCAGGTTAGTCCTTTTGTTCTCAGTCTTTCCAATAGTAGTTCAAATAAATATACTTGTATTCACAATTATAAATGTATTAGCCCCATGCGTCATCCTTCCACGGCGAACTTGTTCTCAGGTACTTGGTACCCTGATCTCGGCACTGGTGCATTTAGGAACAGCATGGTGGCTCATGAATACTGTCCCAGACATATGTGACAGGGACCTGCTCCCCCCAAGCAGCCCATGGACATGTCCAAGTGATCATGTCTTCTATGATGCCTCGGTAATCTGGGGTCTGATTGGGCCCCGAAGAATATTTGGAGATCTTGGCTACTACACTGCCATCAACTGGTTTTTCTTAGCTGGGGCTATAGCTCCTCTTATAGTTTGGCTTGCGCACAAGGCCTTCCCGAGCCAGAAATGGATCAAACTTGTTACCGTGCCCGTGCTTTTGGGTGGAATAATCAACATGCCCCCGGCTACTGCTGTCAACTACAGTAGCTGGATTATTATTGGTTTTCTATCTGGCTTTGTTGCTTACCGATACCATCGCAACTGGTGGAGTCGCCACAATTACGTTCTATCGGGGGCGCTAGATGCTGGATTGGCGTTTATGGGAGTATTGCTTTACTTGTGTCTTGATATGAACCATGTTAGCCTGGACTGGTGGGGAAGTAAAGCAGATGGATGCCCCTTGGCTTCTTGCCCATCAGCTGAAGGGATTGTGGTTAATGGATGCCCAGTAGCATCGAATTAAACTGTGTTCTTTTACGATTCTTTTGGTATTCTTGGCAAGTGTAGCTTTGTTGATTTGATTATATTTAACTTGAAACTTTTAATATTATTATTAGTTCCCGCGTGTAAAGAAAAAGAAACATGGTTGATGAACCAACGACTACTCTTTAATCATCAGCAAATTTGCACCTGATGAGAACCACAATTATCCTCACCGGAAACACAAAACAGAGGAACATGGTGTTTTGGTGGAAAGAAAAGATGGAGGAGTTCATGTGTAACGCACGTGCACGTAGAGCATTTATGAAATAGTGCACGTAGAGCATTTATGAAATACTTATCGGAGAATAATTTGAACCCAAGAAAGTTCAAAATGCACACGTACAAGGTGTTATGAGCCGTGGTAATACATGAGCAACGTGGACAACTAACTTCGAATGAACCTATTAATGCTTATGTTGGGCTGATTAAAAAAGGGCTCAAGATTATTGTCACCAAAGGAAATCATTCTTCGAATTTGGTCTAGCAGAAACTCTAATTGCAATGTTCACAGATTTTGTTGAATCTAAAGAAAAGATACACAAGAATTATGCAAGGACAGTGTATTAGTTACCATAATTTTTAACATGATGTAGCTGTAAAATTTTCACTAAATGGCTTGCAGATGTTTTTTCTGTAAGTTGGTTTTATGCACGTGAAAGACTCTGACAATGACGAGCATCATGGGAACCAGCTCAAGAAGTAAATCAAGATTAGAAAAGAATGAAATGTCTGCCATGGATAAAAAAATTGTTTCAACTCGATCTTTTTAACTATCTTCATGCGTCTTTGTTTTGGTTAAGCGAGAGTTTCATCTCACAAAAAAAAAAAAAGGGCTTTTATGCCAAGATATGCATCTTTTGGAAGAATCTCACTCCCCATCCTCTCTCTTTTTCTTATAAAGGCGACATTTGATTCTTAGGTAAATAGCAAAAGCTGAAATTCTGGTGCAATGCACATACGCTTTACCTGGTACGAGCTCTCCGATAAGTACTCTGGAACAATGTGGTATCATGTGACATAGTCGAATCTCTAATATAACCCAACCAAAACACCAATACTATTCGGTTAATAAGTTTTGAGAATTGGACATTTCGTTTTATTGGTATGGTTTTCGGGTTGAGTTTTTTTCAATTGGGGATCACCCTGAAAGCCATATTTTATGCATTTTTAGAATGTTTTGATTGAATATGAACACTTGCCTACTTACCAAATTGATGCAATTGTTTTTATATGAATACTACTAACTCTAACCCTAAGTCACGCTAACTATATTCAATTTATATCTTGCATATAAGTATTTTTATTTATAGAAGATGAAGAATTGTGTACTCTGTAATTACATTTAAGCTGGAAGTTAAGTTTTAAGTTAAATATTTAGAGAATTGAAAAGACCGAAACAACAAAATAATGATAACTTAGGTTGAAAATTATTTCAACTTTTGAGTTTGAAATTGAGTTGATTCTATTCGATCCTACAAATATTTATTCCGATCTATTTAAGCCGAATAAAGCAATCTTCAACCCCCCCCCCCCCCCCCCAAGATTAACTTTGATTGATTGAATATCAGCATCGTTTCAGCTTCGTTCCTTAAATATGTTCGCTGTAATTAGGATATTTGTTTATATAAAATGCCCATATTGACAATTAACGTCACGCCTTCTATTTGTCACGAATCAAGTTTCAAAATTCCAAATGGTTTTGTTGTATGGCCACAGATTACCGAACTACTGAGGTTGGGACTCGAGAGTCATACATCTAAACATTTTCTTATCCTCACACCTGCCACTGCATTTGCTCTCCAATCTCCTCCACCCAATCCATAATCCACTCGCCACCCTCAGGAAAAATCATACCCTTTTCCCTTCTTTTTGCCTTGTTGATCATCGACAGGCATTTTGATATACAGTCTCACATACACCACCCTCCCTTTTCTCTCCCTTCACCAATTCAACCACCATGGCTGCTGCAGTAAGTGCCGCAGTCTCTCTTCCATCTTCCAAGTCTACCTCTCTTTCAACCAGAACATCTATCATCTCACCAGAAAGAATCAGTTTCACTAAGGTAAAAATCTCACATTTCATATGCAGTTCCGCGTGGTTATATACCTCTAGAAGTTGAAATTTGACGTAGGATTTGGTTTTTTTAGGTTCCTTTGTACTATAGACATGTTTCTACTGGTGGGAAAGTGGTTTCTATCAGAGCCCAGGTTACGACTGAGGCTCCTGCCAAGGTTGAGAAGGTTTCCAAGAAAATGGAGGAAGGTGTCATAGTCAATAAGTTTAGGCCTAAGGAACCATATGTTGGCAAGTGCCTTCTCAACACTAAGATCACTGGTGATGATGCTCCTGGAGAGACATGGCACATGGTCTTCAGCACAGAAGGTATTGCCTTTTGATTGTCATCACCCTCTCATTCATAATTTGAAATACACTAGTTTAGTCATGTAAATCAACCTTTCATTCATGACTTGAAGTCTACTATTTCACTCATGTGATTCTGGCCTAGCTCTAACTTGTCTTTCTTATGAACTTTACCTGAATGACTTATCTCACTGGGGTATCTTAAGGCCTAAGTTGAATATGACCAAACCATCTCAAGCGATGCTCCTTCATAATTTCCTCAAATGGTGCTAATTCGACCTTCTTCTGAACATCATCATTACTTATCTTGTCCGCCTCGGGTGGCCGTTCATCCACCTTAGTACTTACATTCCATAGAAACTCATCTTATGTGTAGCTAACACTTCTAATCAAATAGCACGTTGGCCCAAATGCCATCCATAAAATTTTCTCTAACTTGATGTTGGATATTGCAAATGATAATGGTTGTTGATGAAAGTTGAACTAATTTCAATATCTTAACTTTGGTACTTAATTAGGAGAGGTTCCCTACAAAGAAGGGCAATCAATTGGGATTATTGCAGATGGTGTTGACAAGAATGGGAAGCCTCACAAGCTGAGATTGTACTCAATTGCTAGTAGTGCCCTCGGTGATTTTGGAGATTCCAAAACTGTAAGTTTAGGAAAAAGTATCATGATCCATATTTAACAAGATGTAGGTCCCTGGAGAAGTTGTGTCCGCGTACCATATTTGTTTCTGCTTTCATGATGTTAGCCACCCCAGTTTCAATTCAGATGATCATTGGAACTATTAGCATTTTGTCATGTTCTTCTCATTTTTAGGAGATATATTCTAGGTCTACTTAATGTTTCTAAATCGTTATTTCATACAGGTTTCTCTGTGTGTTAAAAGGCTTGTGTACACCAATGACCAAGGGGAGATAGTTAAAGGAGTTTGCTCAAACTACTTGTGTAAGATTATGAAATACTCAAACTATATTTTAATTATTCAGCATTTTTCAAAACGTGAATTTCGCAATTATTTGTGCCATCAAAAGGGTGTAACATGAATTGTATTTCTAGTAACAAAATGTTCTAGATAGTGTGCTCATGCAGCATGTTCTGCATCTTTCAGGTGACTTAAAGCCTGGGGCCGACGTTAAGATTACTGGACCCGTAGGCAAAGAAATGCTTATGCCCAAGGATCCTAATGCAACCGTTATTATGGTATGTTTCTCTCGCCACTCTGCTGCCTACAGAGACCAGGACTCTTGTCAAGTTATGTACTGAGTTTAGTACAAGAATCCTAAAACAGAAATTATAATGCCTTTCAATCTTTTGAGTTCTAGACTCTGACATTGATACATTTATCGGCAGCTTGCAACTGGAACTGGTATTGCTCCTTTCCGCTCATTCCTATGGAAGATGTTCTTTGAGAACTATGAAGACTATAAGGTAAAATGGACATGATATCATCATCCTACTAGAACTCTTTTCACCTGATACTGTAACAATTGAACTTGTGATTCTGTGAAGAATACTGCTTCACTGAATCTACCGATATTGAGTTTAGATAAAAGCAAAGTTCCACCAATTGAAAGTTAAGGTCCCTAGTAGTTATCAGATCAACAAAGAAAATTTCTAAAAATAGTATCCCATTTTGAAACTTTCCAAACTTTAACCAGTTTCAACTAGACTTAATTAAGGAATTGACTAGTGCTTACTTTGGGTGATGATGACTAAATGCACTTGTTCTTGTTGCACGACAAAGTTGATTCTAGACTTTTTTGGTGGATCAGGACTCCAACAAGGCAAGGAACACCTCCCAATCCTTCTTTTCATGATCTTCAGCTTATCACTAGATCCGCTTCTTAACCCACCCCACCCCAAAGAGATGTTTAGAAAGTTTTCTCCTCGTGCCTTGTCCCTTTGGAGTTTTTCAACCTCGAAGTTGATCCTATGATGGTGTTAGTGTTAATAGTTGATTTGTTGGTGAATTAGTGTGTTGTCGACTGGATAGATACACTGGTAGAGGTTCTTCAACCAATTGTTACAGATAGATACCAAGATGTGCACTGTTCATCACTAATTAAACCTGACTAGAAGTGTCTATAGAACATTGCTTTGATCTTTTCTTCACTCTCGAGCAGCATATGCTAGAATGGTATCAGTTCCATCAACTAACTATTTTCGACGTAAACCAATTATCTGATGAGTTACTCGTCTCTTGACAATCACAGTTCAACGGGTTGGCATGGCTCTTTTTGGGTGTGCCGACAAGCAGCTCACTTCTTTACAAGGAGGTAAGATGAAGTCTCCTCAACTGTCCGAGTACAAACTCAGTTCGCAGCAAAACTATTTATTAGCACTAAAAACTCTGTGCTTGCGTGACAGGAATTTGAAAAGATGAAGGAGAAGAACCCAGACAACTTCAGACTGGACTTTGCCGTGAGCAGAGAGCAAACTAACGAGAAAGGAGAAAAGATGTACATCCAGACCCGTATGGCTCAATATGCAGAAGAGCTTTGGGAGTTGCTCAAAAAGGATAACACATTCATCTACATGTGTGGGCTCAAGGGCATGGAGAAGGGCATCGACGACATAATGGTGTCATTGGCTGCTAAAGATGGTAAGGAAATGTCGACAAAATTCCATCATCGTGTTCACAGTCCATTTGTTCACCACATATGTACATGTACATTCATATAGCAAGGCACTGAGCACATGTCTGTTCTGTTTTTGCAGGCATCGATTGGATCGAGTACAAAAGGACGTTGAAGAAGGCAGGGCAATGGAATGTGGAAGTTTACTGATTCTTCCTCTCTTGTACAAATCTTAAAGCTGCTATCTTTTATGTGATTTTCTCTGCTTTCTGTAGATAGGTAACTCCTTTTGTAATTTCCCCCCTTTTTTCTTATATTTTTCTTCTTTCGTAATTTTCCTCATTAAGCAGTTGTAACGTTACTTGTGACCTCTCCAAAAGTTGTATTTTTGAAGGGCATGAATGATAAATTATAGTGAAACTTGGGAATTTCACTTCAGCCTCTCTATTACCATATGTTCAATCTTCAGTTGTGACTCTTTCTCAATTACCTCCTTCACCCAGATTAATACTGAAATCACCATATCTATCTGATGACAATTGCTCTGGCAGTACACTTATGGTCCTTCTCATAGCCATCTGATAACAAAGCCTTCCCTTCTCCTCTTATACTTCAAATGACAATACTTCCGGGTGCAAATATATGGTTATATGTTTTAGAAAACGTGAACGGAACGATTCAAGTTTGCCGAACAAAATCCTCTCAGAAAATCGGGAAGAGTCCCTAAGTATTTCCACAAAATCCTCTCAGAAAACCGGGAAGAGTCCCTAAGTATTTCCTCCGTCTCAAAATATTTTATGGTATTTGACTTGCATTCTTATTTATGATATGAATAATATTTTATGAGTTTTCCGTTCTACAAAGAAAGAGAGGTGAAAGAAGAAAGTGACTTGATGAAAGATTAAATCTAGAGAGAGAAAATACAATAATGTAAGTGTAAAAAAGGTAAACATGAAAAAACACCTATGAAATGTTTCTTAATTTAGGAAGTAATGATTTTTTCTGAGATAGCTCAAAAAGAAAATATAATCATTTTTTGGGATGGAGGGAGTATTTTTCTTTTCTAGGTCAAAAACAAGAAAGTAGCTCAAAGTTTTTGGTACTTAAACCGTGGGATGGTCTTTTTCTAGATACCAATGTATCGTCAATCAAGTTTAATCTAATTACAGGTAATATCGTAGTTTTCAATGATTCTCAATTAAGTGCGTTTGATAACGTTAAACTTTATATCACTTGAAAAATTAATTCCTACAAAAAATACACTAATATTCAAATCAGAGTGGACTTACTTATTGCTGATCACTTAATTCTAAGTGAGATGGTTAAAAGTTATTTGACATATTTTTACGTAAAAAATAATTATCACCACGATGCTGTCCCAATTAATTTTCTGGCAACACCGCCTCCACCAAAATACAACCACCACCACAATCATTATTTCCTTTTGCTACTACCACCACAATTACCATCACCTTGCTACTATCACCACCACTGACACCATCATAAGGACAACGCCACCTCCACCATACCGTCGCTGTTGTCACCAGGTCTATTTCTGTCAAAAACATCTAAAGATCCACTACACTCTAACCACTGCTATGACCGCGATGTCGCCGCCTATTACTATCATCACAATTACCAACACTATATCTTTACGCACCATTACCACCACCATTGACACATTTTTACCGTCACTGTCGCAGCCACTACTCCATCGTCACTACCACCACCACTACCAACATAATTTTAGCCTCCAAAAAAAAAGTTTTAAAGTACATAAATAGATGCATAATTTTGATAAAAAAGATAAATTTGTAAATAAATAATTTTCAGAAATCTGCTTCTAGTTTACCAAACAGGTTAACTTATTTTTCAGTAAAATTTCAGTTGCTCAAAGTTTTCAGTTTTACGAATTCAGTGCTTAACTTTTTAAGTACTTAAATTTCAGTTTTATCAAACAACCTTTAACTTTTCTTGAGTTAATTACAATAAGCACTCTTAAAGTTTCAGCTTATTAAACACAACTACGCATAACTATTGAAATTACACTCCTCTCCACGTGTTTTCTACCAGTTTTACACAAAGTTTTCTCCCTTTTAAGGAACCTTGAAAAAAAGTTAAGGCACCATAAAATTTAATATGATTTATCGTAATTGCCTTTAACCTTTACGAAGTCTTCCTCATCTTTCACTGCGAACGCCGATCGACCACCGACACCCAACCTAGCCTAGCCATCGCCACTACCGATGCCGAATCATCACCATTGCCGATGTCGAGCCATCACCAACAAGTACCCTAATCTCTCTTTGCTTATCTCTAGCTTAAACCTGCCTTCCACCAATCAAACACCCCTCTTCTAGAATGGCAATGGGGCGGTTCGAATATGGATTTTATGAAATCTGTACCCGCCGTGGTAGCCTGCACACAAGACTCTGCCCTGCTATTCGGTCAAAAGATGAAAATAACATCCCCGGTTTGGCAGACTTTAAATAAATTCAAACCCGCCTCGATATGTAATTTAGTGCATTTTTTAATAACGTTATAGATAATAATACAAAGTAGTCAATAGTGCCACGACCATGATCGCTGAACCGGAAGCCACCGCTAGCCACCAACATAGCAAAATTCACCACCAGTCTCTGGCTCGATCGAAACAACAACAAGCAACCACCGACTTAGAGAAAGAGCAACCACCAGCTTACGAACAACCATTTTATTGCCACCACCATCAGCCATTAGATCTAAGACACACACAACCAACCTGTATACAAATCAAGCCCTTTATTAGATCATTCGTGGACTATCATTGTCCTCAAAATCAAACCCCTATAGTCAAACTCTGCTATTTGTTGTGGAAGAATATAAACTAATCCTCAACTTGGTCCTTGGACAGAAAACATGTCATTAGAATTGGTGGATGGTGGATGGCGGTCGGTGGTCGGTGTAAGGTGGATGACTGAAAGTGGTGAGGTGGTCGCTGGTGGAGGTAACCAGGCGGCATAGAGGAGAGATTCCTATGGGTGAGTGTGTGTGGCAAAGGAGAAGAGTGGAAAATAGAGAGGTTGTGGGTAGGGTTTGTGGTCATGTATTTATATTAGAAAGATGGACGACCATGATTTAACCTTAGAGTAGATTAGGGTTTAGTTCTTTTATGCGAGGCGGGTGCAGGTCAAATACCCCATGGTTATATTAGATACCAAAATCAACCAGTATACGTTGCGGGTTCAAAAGTTATTACCATACCCGCCCCATAACCCGATCAACGCCAAAAAATCCGCTCTAATAGGATTGGGACGGGTCGGATATCTACCGAGTCAAATCAAGTTTCCATCCCTACAGGCACCCCACTAATGACCACCTGCCAATCAGACATGCAGATCACACAAACACACATCAACATACATGACTTGCGACCACCTACCCATAAGACGGGCATATACGTGTGCGCACGTGCATACACATACATAGACTTAACAATTGCTTATTGCCACCACTGTGGAACCCCTCACCACTGTCCATCACACGCAAGCAGACAGCCCCCATATCCATTACCCACAGCCCTCGTTAGCCCTTACCCGACACACGGACCCAAACCTATAATTACCAACCTAAATCCACAGATATGTCTATGACCACCCAAACCCATAACTGTTGCCTGCAACCACTTCTTCATCGCTGCCTGTACTTCCCTCTCAGGTTCCTCAAAACTCTGCTTCATCCCCGAATCCAAGTCAAACATAGAAAACACTATCAATTTCAGACATAGCTTCAGATCTAAAATCGTAAACATTTATAGCTGGGGACAGCAAGGTCAATGGTGTTATTACCTTATGACGTCATGGTTGTGATTGCATGCTTAGGATGACCGTATATAAGACCACATTTTGTCAATATTGCTAAATCAGGAATAGAAAAAATCTCCAGATTCATGAATAGGGATTCCATAATGAGGAAGGTAACATCAAGAGTAGCATTATTTTTTTGTTTTGTTTTTATGGATTTGAGACAATATCAATGCAATACAAATGGTGTGATCGGCTGCCGAGCAAGGGTGGGTGCGTGATTGGGTGGTTTCGGCAAAAGGTGAAGGTGGTAGCGACAATGGTTGTGAGAGGTTGAACGACGACGATAGAGTCGGGTATGACTATGATACTTTTAGAAAAAATGTTTCCCTTTGAAGAGTATTACCGTTTCTTCCCTAATTCGGTTAACTCAATAAACCAAAAAATAAAAAATTCAATTTAATGTCCTTGTTAATAGTTTGATGTAGCCGTATGTAATAATCAGAAAATTTAGAAATGATGAGTGTAGTTATACCATTATTTATTTATGTCACAACAATAATGTCGTTAATGAGGGTAAAAGTCAATTAATCATTATTATTAGTTCCAAAATGACAACAAAACTATTGATTGGCACTAAAAACTTTCTACTTACGTGATAGAAATTCGAGAAGATGAAGGAGAAGAAGCCAGACAACTTTAGACTTGACTTTGCTGTGAGGCTCACAGGTGTCAATGGGTCGGCTTGAGCCGACTCAACCCTTTGGGCCTGATGTGAAAACAGGTCGGGGCCAGGGCAGGGCCAGATGGGTGGAAACCGAGCTGGGCAGGGCCAGATTAATAGGATATGTAGGCTCAGTTCGAACCCTAACCCTAGACCCAATATTTAGGGCCGGGCTTGGGCCATGCCCAGGCCCTTTTGTTTTTTCCTTTCTTCCCAACTTCTTGTTATTTAAAGTAAAGATTTGAATTGCGGTAATTTCTTGTTATTATGTAAGAAAATTGTAATGTAGTATTATGACTAGGATTTTATACTGGAGTATAAGATTTGTACATCTAGTAATATGTGTGTATGCAAATAATTAAAAGCAATTAAAAATTTCTAGACACTCTCACTTATATGTAGTAATATGTGTGTATACAGTAATATTTCTAGCATTCAAATATTCAAATCGATATAGTTAAATTGAAGAGAAATGCGTTCGTAGGCCCTCCTCCTTTTATCCGGGCTTAGGACCGGCTCCTTGTAAACAAACAGACGAAGTTACCTATTTTTTTTATATATATGAAAAAATATTTATCTTGCTTGTAAAAACTTATATATATATATATATATATATATATATATATATATATATATATATATGAAAAAATTATATTTTGTGAAGAATTTATTCTAAAAATTTGAGAAAAGAAAAATAAAAAGAAATTACCTAATCATCCGGAAGTACTTCAATATCCGAGTCACTGCTCTTCCTATCATCAATCGGTTTATCTTGCTCGCGGTATTTCGCATCAAGATAATCCTTCCAACATACACATAGCTCGAGCGACTCGGGGTTAAGACGACTCCTCCTGTCATCCAAAACCCTCCCGCTCGCTGAAAATGCCGACTCTGAAGCAACCGTGGAGGCTTGCACTGGCAGTACATCCCGTGCAATTTGGGATAAAGTTTTATACATGTTTTGATTTTGTTTCAAAAATTTAACAAATTAAAATTAACCTGTTCTTGCATTGATAAATCAGAATTAGAATATACACCAATCTCATTAAAAGAGGAAAAAGTAGACGAACCTGCCGAATTAGAAGTACCTTCACCTGGTAGTTGTCTTGCTACTAGATGTTCAAAGCCCTTAAGGTATGGCGCATAATACCTCTCAACAGTCGATGATGAAGCTCGCCCGCGCACGTCAGCAGAATTACGATAGAGGTTGAACAGTTCCTCAAATGTCTTGCTCACTTTCGCTGTGAGTGCGGTTGTATCCTCTGCTGGGTAGCACATTAATCTCGATATCTCTTGTATCGAGACGTTCACGCCATGCAACTTTAACCTAGGATCTAAACAAGTAGCCACAGCAAAAATAACAGGCAGTTCACTCCAATATTTATTAAACTTTTTATCCATCACTTTTACTATTTCCTGAAAGGGTCCTATATATCTCCATTTTGTTAACATTGTAGCCATCTTGAGAATTTCTATTACAGCGAGAGGAGAGGTGGGATAGTACGTACCAGACAATAAATTGGTAGACGTGTAAAATACCTCCAAAAATTCAGCTAGGTATGTGGCCATCTGCCATTCCTCTTGAGTTGGCAAGCCGGCTGGGAACAAGGTTAGTAGAAAATGCGTATAGACTTCTCTGTATGCCAGAATGTGTAAAAGCATATGGTATGTAGAGTTCCACCTGTGGACCACATCTGTAACTGCTCTCCTGCGAGGCATATTATATTGAACACACAACGTTTTAAATTGTTGTGTTCTCGGACTCGAACTATTAACATACGCTGTCATACCCCTCATTTTGAGAAGAATATCTCCTGCAGCAGCTAAACCATCTTGAACAATTAAATTAATTATATGACAAACACAACGAACATGAAATAATTTACCAGAAAGTACAGGTTTGAGGCTCTCCTTTAAAGCATCAACAGCAACTTTATTGTTAGAAGCATTATCAAAACTAATACTCATAATCTTATCCTTTAATTTAAATGTGGTACATGCTTTTAATATAATAGTAGCAATGTTCATTCCATCATGCGGAAAAGGAAAGAGCTCGAAAGCGATGATTCTCTTGTGCATAATCCAATCTGCATCAATCCAATGGGCCGTCACACAAGTATAACTAACAAAAGTAAATGGAGATTGCCAAATATCAGAAGTAAGACTAACTTTACCGTCAAATTTATCGAAATAATCGATCAGGCGTGCTTTAGCAGCATTATACTGTCGGAGTGCATCGGATCTAGTTGTGTTTCTATGAACCTTTTTGTACAAAGGTTGAACGTATGTGTTCATATATCTAGAGTGCTTAGCATTATCGGCAAAAGAAAAGGCTTGTTCATCGTGAATAACAAATTCAGCGAGACCGTCTCTTTGCTCTCGCTGATTATAAACAAATAACTTACCGTCAAAAGATAACTGCGTTTGGGTAGGTTCGACGTGGCCTTGTCGAGGTGCACACTGAGGGTAATGCCTGTTAAGATGTCCATTACCACTACCAGACGAAAATAATTTAGCACAGTACTTACATCGAGCTTTTCGGATGCCGTCCACCATAACTTCATCAAAATGATTCCAACACTCGGCTTTCTTTTTTTCACCTTTTGGACTTCTGGCTCATTACCGGAGGCATTGCTCGGCCCTTCTTCATCATGACCAGGCATAGGGTTAAGATTATGCCACGGAGTAGTAGCTTCGCCAACCGAGCTGCGTCCTTGACTATAATGCGGGGGGTCTTGTGAGGCGTGTATTCAAAATCTGGAATGTTTTGATTGAACTCCCAATTGGCTTGGGTATCTATCATACAGCCTGTACTCATTCGTCCAGGAACGAATGGTTGTGGTGGTGCTTGGATTGGTGTTTGTGATGGCCGTGGTGGTGATGCTTGTGCTGGTGGTGGTGTTTTTCGTGATGATGATCCACGCTTCAATTTCTTCAGTAATCCAGCCATATTTGACGCTAATAAGTAATTAGAAATAAAGCTAGAGCAGTAATAAGTAATTAGAAATAACAATTAAAAAGAATTAAAGAGTAACAAATGAATAAGAGTAATTAGTAATTCAAAATTGGAGAGAGTTAGTAATTAAAAAGAATTTAGTAATAGTAATTAATAAATAAGAATTCACTAATTACTAATTAGTAAACAAAATAATTAGAGAGTAACAAATGAATAAGAGGAATAGCTAGTAATTAGAATTTTGTAAGAGTAGTAATTAGTAAACAAGAGTAGTAATTAGCAAGAGTAGTAATTGGAGAGGAAAATAGTAGCAAAGCTTGTAGAAATGTAGAATGTTTAGATAAGAGAGAGTAAGAAGATTGGTGTGAAAAATTAGAAAGAAATGGTGTGAATTTATAGATTTTTAAAACTTCACAAAAGACCAAAATGCCCCTTAAAACTAGTCCTTTATAGTTGTTGGAGAGGGTAAAAGTGTAAAAAATCTTCAAAGAGTTGGAAAAAATTAAGTTGGACCA
This sequence comes from Escallonia herrerae, assembly GCA_033070095.1. Taxonomy (NCBI): domain Eukaryota; kingdom Viridiplantae; phylum Streptophyta; class Magnoliopsida; order Escalloniales; family Escalloniaceae; genus Escallonia; species Escallonia herrerae. Next base: position 15,087 of record JAVXUP010002161.1, on the reverse strand, counting down.
AAATACTTCCCAAACTAACCATTATATTGGTGTTGGGAAGAGAGGAGAGGGTAAAAGTAGGATTTAGGGAAATAATGGGAAATATGGCCATTGGGGGGAAAGGGGGGGGAATAATTTTGAAAATTTGTGGAGCCAGCCCACTTTAGGGTCAGAAAACCGGGCCAAAAGAGGGCCGAAGCCCGGGCCAATTTCTGGCCAAAACCGGGCCAACCCGTTTTTTTTTGGCCTAACCCGGGCATTTTTCGGCGGGGCCTGACCCAGACTTTTTCTGGAAATCTTTGACCTAGTCCAAAGCCCTACACCCCTACTGTGAGCAGAGAGCAAACCAAAGAGAAAGGCGAAAACATGTACATCCAGACCAGTGTTATAAAAAGCGTGCCTAGGCACAAGGCTTAGCCAGGTGCACAAACTGCGCCTCGCCTAGGCCTAGGCACAATGCCTTCAATAAGGCGCGGGCCTGGCCCGCCCAGGAGCAAAGGCGGAAGGCGCATAGCGGGGCGGGAGGAGCAAAGCTAGGCGCATGAACTGTAGCCGTTGGATTTGACTTCATGTCTTCACATGGGCCGTCGATTTCTCTTAGTATTTTTTTCCTTTTTGCCTTTACCAAGTCAAAATAAGCATCTTAAAGACAAACATAAACCTAACAAAGAAAATCCCCAAATCTGAGTGACGACCAAAGCTCTCAGTCTCTCAGTCACCTCGCCGTCGCATCTCCTGTCTGCTGCTCCGGTCATCGCCGTCAAATAGCCATTGTTGCTCCTCTTTGCTGGTCAATTGAAGCTGTTGCTCGGTGTGCGGCTGAAGCAAGGCTGGTTGGTGCTGTGGGCCTGCGGCTGAAGCAAGGCTGCTCGGTGCTGCGGCTGAAACTATCCTCCATTGCTGCTTCTCAGTGCTGACTGCTGCTACAGGTTTGTGTTCGTGCACTTAACTTGAGTTTTCGACATGTCCAGTTTCATTCATCTGTCAAATTCTGATTTTAGCCTACTTATGCTTGAGATAATTTAATGTTGACTTTATATTGTTCATAATTGATTTGTTAGCTTGACAATTTAATGGCTAAATTAGGAAGCCTAACTTGATTTGTTAGCTTGACTTTATATTGATCATAAGGCCAAAGCTCTGTCTTTAGAGAAAAGATATGAATTTTTAGTCCCTATATTATGCCCTTATGGCCAGTCCCAATATTGATGAAAGTAATGAGTGGTTGCTTGGGAGGCCTGATGAAGATGCAGGCGACGATAGTGACAACGTGTTTGAAAGTGACTCTTTAAGTGGCACAGAAAGGTCAACAACAAGAAGTGTAAGGCCGTCATCTGATAGGGCTGCCACGTCAAGTACATCTACCTCTTCAGTTCACCTAGTAGACGAAGAAGATGAAGTTGAAAAGGAATATTTACCAGACTTGGAGCCTATGATTCCGTTTGAAGAAAATGTTGTTGCCTTGGCTCTTAGCGATGATGAGGATGGTGGTGTTATGTTCACTTAAAATTTAGTTATTCGTTATTTTTCAGTGGATTCAAGACTTTTTTTTTTTTTTTAATGTTGGAAGCTTATTAAATTAGGATGTTGGTATTTGAAACTTTCTCTAATGTTTAGAAGTTTGTTAATTGTCATGTTTTAAATTTCTTTTACTTAATTTCATTATTTTAATGCATTATTATTTATTTAATGTTATATATTTTAACATTGCGCCTGACTTCGAAAAGGCCCGCGCCTGCGCCTTGTGCCTAGGCTCCAGGGACCTTTTGTGCCTTAGATGCGTCTGCGCCTTTAATAACACTGGTCTAGACCCGCGTGGCTCAATATGCAGAATAGCTTTGGGAGTTGCTAAAAAACAATAACACCTTCATCTACATGTGTAGGCTCGAAGGTCCATACGGACCATACACTTCAAAGGCATTTGCAATGTTATGAAATTTATTATGGCTTAAGGAACAAAATTTAAAACATATTATTGTCTGTACTAATGCTCAATGTCTCATTGAACCGAAGACATGACTGAAGGATATTAGTGCTGCAGCTACTTCACTTTTGTATAATGTGTCATATCAGCTCCTATTTTTATTTTTGCAGAATATCAATAGGGGAGCCGACGATTGCTGACTGAAACAACCGACCTTGCCACTTTTGCATGTAGAGTAAGATCTGATGTTTCTATGACCTGGAACACCATAGGCTTAGATACCCTCAGATCTGGTTATGCATATGTGAACACTGGTTTAGCTTCCTGTTTTGATTATCTTTTGATTATCGTATGCTAAAAATTGTAAAACAATTTAGCAGTATTATCAAAGGCGTGCCTAGGTGCATGGCGCAGGGAGTGCGTCTCATAAGGTTAGGCACAACCTCTTTGAAAAGGCGCGCGCCTAGGCACAAAGACAGTGGTCGAGGCGCAAAAAATAGTATAAAAATCATAATATTTAATTTTTTTCATCGTGGCATCAATCCCAACAGTTAGTCGTCTTTGTTTTTTATTTGATAACATCATAAATCAATATCTAAATCACAAAAAAAAAACCTAAAACCCCAAATCATAATCAGTCGATTCTCTTGTTGTTTTTCATTGTGCTAGTGCCCCGCCACCAATTTTTGTTGTTTTCAAATAAATCTACTATTTCACTCCACCTTGTAGATAAAGAAGATGAAATTGAAGAGAGATCTCTACCAGCCTTGGAGCATATAATTTTCTTTTGAAAAAAGAATTATTGCCTTAGCCCTCACTGAAAATGAAACTGTGGGTATCATGTTTACTTAGGATTAATTTTTTCTCATTAGATTTGAAACTTTTTCTAGCGTTATAATTTGTTAAATTACCATGTTCTGATTTTTTTAATGTGATTTTATTATTTTAATGCACTGGTATCTATTTATTTTTATATTGCACTTCATTAGAAAAAGCGTGCGTCTGCGTCTTGCGCCTCGCCCTTGGCTCCAGAGACTCTTTGTGCCTTAGAAGCGCCTTCGCCTTTAATAACTATGCACTAACTAAATAAAATAGTCGGGATGACTTACGACTTATTAATATAAATTTCTTCTATTAAACAAAAAATAAAAAGAATTTACATGTGTGGGCTCAAGGATATGGAGAAGGGAATCAGCGACATAATGGTGTCATTGGCCGCTAAAGATGATAAGGAAAAGTCGACATAATGTCATCATTGTGTTCATAGTCCATACGTTCACCACACATATATAAATGTAAATTCATATAGCAAGGCGCTGAGCAGATCTCTATCCTTTTTTTGCAGGCATCGATTGGATCGAATACAATGGGACGTTGAAAAGGCAGGGCAATGGAACGTGGAAGCCTACTGATTCTTCCTCTCTTGCACAAATCTTGAAGCTGCCATCTTTCTATGTGATTTTCTCTGCGTTCTGTAGATTGGTAACTCCTCCACCCAGATTAATACTAAAGCCACCATATCTATCTGTTGATAATTGCTCTGGCAGGTCACTCAACTAGTCCTTCTCATATCCATCTGATAATAAAGCCTTCCCTTCCCCCCTTATAGTTTAAATGGCAATACTTCCGGGTGCATATATTGAATTAAATGTTTTAGAAAACGTGAATGCAACGATTCAGGTTTGTCCGAACAAAATCCCGTGAAAAAAGCGAGAAGGGTTCTTAAGTATGTTTCTCTTTTATAGGTAGAAAACACGTGTATAGCTCAGAGTTTTGTTGCATAACGGTTGGAATGAATCAAGTTTAGTCCAAGGCACCAAAATCCGAAGCTTAATTAGTTTGCCTAATTGAATTGAGATTATCGAAGTTTGGGCGGTCAAACACGGGTCTTTAAGAGTTAAAAAAAGGGCACAAAGTTCTTTGTACATATTTTTTGGGATGCAATTTTTTGTGTGTTAATTATACTCTCACTTTCAAGGTTTCAGTTTATTAAACATATCTACACTTACTATTGAACTTACACCCCACTCCCTATGTTTGTATTAATTTTGCACAAAGTCCTATCATTAAGGAACCATCAAGAAAAAGTTAGCGCACAATAGTACTTATGTAACCCTTTAGAAGTCATCCTCAACTTCCACCAGCGATGCATCCGGTCACTGCCACCATTGCCGCCGACTAAGAAATGGCAGACAAGTACCTTAATATCTTTTCGCCTATATCTTTCTCAAACTTAGCTTCCACCCATCACACACACACACACGTACGCGCACGCGCGCACACTGCTCATCACTACTGTCAAATCCTCACCACTGCCCATAACACGCGGTAATGGCTGCGAGAGGTTGAATGACAAAGGATGGAATAGAGTTGGAGGATGACGATGACACTTTTATTAATATTGTTTTGCTTTGAAGAGGATTACCATTTCTCCAACGGAAAAATAAAATGGTACAATTATGTGTAATTTCAGTAGTTAAAACCAAAAATCTCATAAATGCTGAATGTAATTAAGCCATTAATCTTTTTTTTTTTTTGTAGCAACAACACTACAATATAATAAACAATGACAACAAATAATTTAAGGGAAAAACTTTGACGGCTATCCCGATTGGAGGAATCTTCCTCCTACCTCCAATATAGCGACAATAAATTAACTTATAAATATTTTTAGTGGCTTTTATTTAGTGACACTAAAAATGTACTGCTAATAATTGTCGTTAAAAGTGTTAGGAGAAAAGTCACAAAAAATATTGAGTGACTATTAATTGTCACTATACATGAAATTGAAAAAAAATTCCTGCAATCCTGATAGGAGCCAAAGTTTGTTCTAATTTAAGTACCGTGTGTATCCAAGACGAATTCTTTGTAGATTTTCAATTTTTACCGTCTCAAATTTCTAAGATATGCGAGAACGCGACCTCCAAAACCCATCCGACGTCCCAAAACCAAGGGTCTAACCATCCTTACCATAAACGACAGCACACCAGATCATCAACCCCCAAAACCCGTTGCGGAACAGAAGTTCAATCAAATTCGAAGTCGGGAAACCCAACAAAGCCCAAATAAAAAATTAGCCCTCACCCGATACAAATTAGGGTTCCCTTTCTACCCCCCTATTTATACCCACCGCCCTCGGATCCTTTTATTCACAAAGCACACACAGCAAGCGGTGGTTGTGCGAGCAAGCCGCAAGGGTTAGGGGTTCAGTGAGAGAGAGCGAAATCCTGATGGCGGAGGAGAGATCGAAGGGCAAGGTGGTGAAGTTCATCGACCACAAGGGCTTCGGCTTCATCAGGCCCGATGAGAGCGACGCCGATCTGTTCTTCCACCGGACCGACGTCGTGTCGGGAGGCGGCTACGTCAGCCTCCAGGCGGGCCAGGAGGTGGAGTTCCTCGTCGCCCTTGACGGCGGCAACAGCTCCAAGGCGGTCGAGGTCACCGGCCCCGAGGGTGCTCCCCTCGTCAGCGGCAGGAAGGAAGGCGGCGGCGGCGGAAGGGGCGGAGAATATGGCTACAGGAGGAACGTCAACGGTGGCGGAGGATATCGCAGCGGCGGCGCTAGGGATGTTGAGTGCTATAGCTGCGGGGAGTCTGGGCATATCTCGAGGGACTGTGAGATGAGGGGGAACAACGGCGGAGGCCGTGGTGGCGGCTTCGGCGGCGTAGGGCGTGATGGGGCTTGTTACAACTGTGGTGGGTTGGGGCATCTGGCTCGAGATTGCCCTAGCCCTAGTGAACGGAGGACTGGCGGCGGCGGTGGGAGTGGTGCTGGGGCTTGCTATACATGTGGGAAGCAAGGGCACTTTTCTAGGGATTGTCCTGAGAAGGATAGCCGTGGCGGTTATGATAGCTATGGAAGCGGCGGCGGCAGGAGCGGCGGCGGCAGGAGCAGCGGTGGGGGTGGTGGCAAGGGTTGCTTCGAGTGTGGCAAGGAGGGACACATTGCAAGGGAGTGCCCTAACAGGTCAAGAGAAGAGTGATCCATAATCCCATACAATCTTCCTTTTTTTTGTATGCCGTTTGCGTTTTATTGGTTGGTGGGTTATACTACACAGGATGGTTTAATTTTTGGGTACCGGTGATTTTGTGTGTTCGATCCACAATTTTGCAACTTGATATGCATAAATGATGGTGGTTCGGTTACTGAATTAGGGTTTTGGCTTGCTATTAATCGTTATTGGATTTGGTATAATTTTACCTTGAATTAGTTGCTTTTAAGTGTTAATACATTGATGTTTACCTAATGTTGATCCAATGCTGCTTGGCCAAATTTATCTAGTGTTCGTTAACTGTTGTTTGTTGTCTGCTGGTTCAATCTGGACATGTATGACTTATTTGTGCATTGGGAGGGTTTCAGCTTGGTATTAAGTTTTAATGCAATCGCGATAATTTTACCTTGAATTAGTTGCTTTTAAGTGTTGGTACATTGGTGTTTACTTAATGTTGATTCAATGCTGCTTTTCTTAATTTATCTGGTGTGCGTTAACTAGTGTTTGTTGTCTGCTGGTTCAATCTGGATATGTATGATGTTTGTTGTCTGCTCGTTCAAGCATGCCTAATTCTGGATCGGATTTGCAAATTTTTTCAATTTCTTAATGAGATTGATTGAACAGAACAACTTTTTAATTGGTATTTTAATTGGTTTAATTATGTTAGCTTTATTCGTCTCATCCATTAGAGATCTCGTGTATGGACAGTTCAATCTCTCGATAGTTATTGTTGAATGGGTGTCTCTGGATGTCATAGCAACGTCATCAGCCAATTCATTTCTTGTCACGGTAGTGGCTTTATCGATTGGGCTTTGATTTCTAATCTCAAGGCTTTCCTTATTTGGTCCATAATGATTTAGTTAGCCATTATTAAGAATTTGGTTTATGTACATTTATATTTTAAGATAAGAAAGTACACAATCGGAGATTGACAAATACATGTTCTTTTGTTGAAAATGTTGCCCTTGTAATTTAAGGGATATATATAAGAACTACAGCTTAAAGCACAAGGCCTATGAGCAAAGCCCAAGGTGGGGATGAGTGGCTTTGTGTCCCCTTGCACGATGTGTGCAAGTTGATATGTGTCGATAGATGGTTGGTCAATTATGGAATTAGGGTCTTGGTTTTGCATTATGGAATTAGGGTCTTGGTTTTGCATTATCCGGTGGTGGGTCTGGGATAATCATACTTTCATCCAGTTGCTCTTTATACAAGAAAACTTTTGTGAGTGATGGGCATGTATTAATCTGCTTCTACATAATATCAGTTGCTCAAGTTTTTGGGTTACAGCATATAGTAATTCTAGGTGAAGATATCGTGTTTTTCTGGAACTGTGATAGGTTAATGATGGCTTGGCGTATGGCTGTATTAGTTAGCTATTAGTTCGAGTGCTCTAATAGTTAGCTTTGATTATTATTAGCACTTGATACTCCGTGCTGCATTCTTCATGTTGAACTTAAAGTACTGTACGACTTTCATGTTTTTCTCTAATGGACGACTGCAGGGCATCGTGTCTAGTGTTCCACGGGCATCGCACTTTTCTTGTGCATCGTGATTTGTAGTCTTTGCTAAGTTGTGCTTAGCCGTTTCGATATTCTTTGTCTATACTAAGTTTCTCGATACTGTACTTTGGCTACACTGGTAGCAGTTCAGATAGCAACTTGGGGTACCAACTTTTATGTTTCTTTTCCATATGGTCTATTTTCTGGCACAGTGGCCCTGTTCCCATAAGTCCCATGTTCTATTAATGCCCCCATCTTACGGTGCTCCGTGCTCTACCTGCATTTGAGTCATCTTCTCTTACAGGCTACCATTCATATAACTGAGAAATTCTCTATTTGTAGTTTTCGTTGTGTTGTCTTTCTTGGATGGATGGTGTAGCATGGTATGTCTACTGCATTTTCGGTTATTTTTAGCATGAGCTCTCATCGTGCTAGGAGACCACCTCACGACACGGTGAGGTGTTTTCTTCCACCTCACCACATACACGGTGGCCAACCTTTAAAAGCCCTTGAAAGCCATTGCGATTTCATCAGTTACGCACAGATTGATATGATCCCTTTAATAACTCTGAACATGTCTTAGAATTTTTGCTTTAATCCACGCTACCTGTACGAGCCGTTACAATAGCTTGATATCTATGGTCACTTCATTTCGCTAGCAATGGTAATTGCTCTTAGTTTTTGTACATTACATCTTGCGTCAACTTTTTACTTTGTATTTTGTATAAACAGTAATTTCTATTTCCCCCGCATTTGTTAATATTTATACCCTCCGCAAATGCGACTCAAAATTCTTGTTACCCAGTACATTATAAAAAGTTCAATTTTAAAATCTTTACCTTTGAATAATTGTCGCTAAACTGTAAGCCAAGCACCAGAGGGGGCGCTGGTCGAGATTTATATATTGGGTATTACGGTTCATGAGAAGTTGCATGGTTGGACAAAGAAAACCGTGTTAAGGGCAGGAAAAGAAAGTACTCATAAAGGCAAGCTAGTGTATCAAAGGCGTGCTCAGGCGCAAGGCGTAGTTCCCGTGTCTCGCTTACAGTTAGGTGCAACACCTTAAAAAAGACACGCGCCTTGGTAGAGGAGTAAAAAAAAGTCCAAAAATTCTATTTTTTTATTATATGTAGCTGTATCATCTTAACTGTTCATTGTTTTTAATTCTTTGTTTCATAACATAATAAATCAATAACTAAATCCCAAAAAGACCTAAAACCTCAAGTTTTTGATCAATCGACTCTCTTATTGTTAGGGCAATAAATGAACCGAACTGTTTACGAACGGTCTGTAGTTCTTTCTCCACTCGAATAATATATAAACAAGTTTTTAGAGTTCGTTTATTAAATGAGCTGAATATGAACACTCTAAATATTTGAGAATGTGTTCACGAATAACTCATCTGAATAATAAATTAATAATAATATATTTAAAAAAATATCTTATATAAATTATATATACTAAAGTTTAAACCTAGAGACCATAGAGTTAATTATCTCAAAGCTCAAGCCCACTTATAAAGAGCCCATATGATATATAATAATGGCCAAGTCCAAATCCTAATTATTAGCTCAATTAAAAATCCTAACTCTTCTTTCCCTTTCATCTCTTGTTCTCACGCGTCTCTCTGCCTCTCTCTCTCTCTCATGCCTCTCCCCTTCACACCTCTCTCTCTCTCGTCACACAAAAGCACACAAACAAACACTCTCTCACCATCTTTTACCACCACATATAAACATGCACGCATTATAGATTGACACCGGAGCAACGCCAATTTCCGATCCCACGCTGGAGCCATTAAAACATCAGATCTGGGATCGGACATCCTCGCCGTTCAAACATTCATCAAGATTCATCTTCATTTCGTCAAGATTCATCTTCATTTCGAACACCTCATTGTTCGGCTCGAACTCGATTCGTATACAATCTTACTTATAGTTATTCAATGTGCTAGCGTCTCGTTCTCAATTGTTACTCTCTTTTAAGTAAATCTATTACTTCTTCACTTCACCTTGTGGACAAAGAAGATGAAATTGAAGATGAATCTCTACCAAACTTAGAGTCTATGATTCCTTTTTTAAGGATCACATTGTTGTCTTAGCCTTCAATGATGATGAGGATGATGTTGTCGTATTTACTTTGCATTAATTACTTCTCAGTAAATTTGAAACTTTTTCTAGGGTTGAATATTTGTTAAATTGTTGTGTTCTGAATATTTTTACGTGATTTTATTGATTTAATGCACTAATATCTATTTATTTTTATTTTGTACCTAACCTTTTCGAAGGCTCTTGCCTGCACCTTGGGCCTAGGCTTCAGGGACCATTTCCGCATTAGGTACGCTTACGCCTTTAATAATTACGGGTACAGCCTATGCCCACTTATGCTACGTGGGTGACAAAATTTTGGATTATGTCTGCTAGGGTGAGCACGGTTCGGTTTGGGGGTCAAATTGCAAACCAAATCGTTACCTCTCGGTTTGAAAAATTGAGAACTGAACCGAACCGAACCAAACCAAACCAAACACTATCTGTTTGGACGGTTCGGTTTAGTATATTTAAACGGTTTAGTTCGGTCGGTTTAAACGGTTTACGCTCAATTAAAAACGTTATTCCTTTGCACACTACTATTGGATCTAATAATAATTAAAAATTGAAGTTACGTATATTTTTTCTAAATTGTATATAATCTTGTTATAATTGATATATAAGTGCTCATTGTATTGTATGAGAAAGAATGCTTAAATATAGAATAGATATTGGTCACGAATTTTTTTGTGTTATTAGTGTTTTCCTTATTTTCTTATTTTTTAAGTTTCAAGATTTGTTCATTTGAATTTTCTTAATACTATATATGTGAAATTACCAATGAATGTTACTAAAAATAGATTGATGTATCATAGGTAGGTTCGGTTCGGTTTAAAAAATGTGAACTGAACCAAGTTCGGTTTGAAAAATGTGAAATTGAACCGTTAAGATCTTTGGACAGTTCGAATTGGATTGGTTCAGTTTAATTGTTTTGAGCAGTTCAGATCGGCTTAAACGGTTTGATGCTCACCCATAATGTCCGCTAGGAGTTGGAATCTCCGGTTAGCAATTCCTCTGGTAGGCCAAAAGGGAAGGCAAGATGAAAATGCACTGGGGAATTTGGGAAATGATGTGCGTAGTGTACTAGAAAGGAATATCGAGATGGGCTTTCCTGTATTATCGACAGATCACCAAATCCAAAGAACTCAAGAAATCCTTTGCAGTTTGGACCCCGCAAGAGGGTACAAAATTAACTTCGATGCGGCAATCTGGGGAATCAAAGCACTCATAGGAATGATCTGTCGCAATTTAGATGGGAACTGCGAATTTGGTATCGCTGATACGGGAAACCAGGAGGAAGTGGATGCAACAGCCGTGGCAAAAAACCTGGAAGAAGCGGAGGCAACAGCTTGGCGGCAAAAGACCTAGAGGAAGCAAAGGCAACAGCTGCACTTTTCGCCATTCGCAGGGCTCTAGAACAACAAAAGCAGTTCAAAATGAAGGGGATGTGGAAGAGATTGTCAAGATGATAATGGACCATTCCATCAGCCCCTTCTGGAACACCATAATCGTCATCGAAGAATCCAAACATCTGCTAAAGAATTTTTCTTGCTGGGATTGTGCTTATACTCCTAGATCGATCAACAGAGTAGCCCATGATAGCTGCTAATGCTTTCTCTTTTAACCATTCTGACGTAGTTCTTCCTTCACTCAATCTTTTGCTGAACTTGTGGGAAGACAAGAACAATGATGTATAGTTCTCTGGCTTCCTAAGTAATACATCTTGTTAATCAAAAAACAAAGAAGAAGAAGCGTGTGTAGATATTGCTCATTATGAAGATCCCTTATTTGCAAAGTATTAAAAACCATATAGCTAATCAGGAAAGGTATATGTACAATAAGTTTACATTCACTCACAAACCCAAGACCGTATCAAAAACCATATAGCTAATCAGAAATCATCAGGGGCACGACACTAAGGTATTCCAACATTCCCAATGCACGAAATAGCTTGCATGAGCCACCTATCATGCCAAACCGAATACTTAATCATGTGTGCTATCTAACCTAGGCGAGACATGTACATCACGTGTAGCTTGACTTAAGTTACACAAATAAAAAAGGATTGTGGCTACATGGGACAGTATATACAGATCATTCGGTTAGCTGACAGAATATTTGCTGATTAATATTTAGATGTAATACTTTATGTGGTAGAAGCCAAGTAAATGTATGGAGCAAAGGTAAGGCGTTTGCAGAAAGGACATCAACTGCAAAAGAAAATCTTAAGAAGGACCCAATTTGAATATGCTAATATTACTCGTGGTTTTCCAGAATTGACAAGGAAATTATAACCCAAGCAAACATTTCTTTTATCATAGAGATAATCTTGTAAGTAGGGTCACAAGTTTTTTGCCAATCAATTGGAATTTGAGGGAAAAACATATAGCAACGAAGGACAGGTGCTTTTTGTGAAAACAAAGGTGAAACTGTTTCATGGACTCCGTGTCATAGTCAAGAATTGTGTTTAAGTTGAGCATTCACCAATGGACTGTTTAGGACTTTGCAATGAAAAAAATAAAGGGTTTTTTAAAAAAGCTCACACAATACATTGGATGTGGGAGGAACTAAGTCGCATTTTACAACATGAGAATTTTGATTTTTCATATAGGTTTTTCGGCCGGGCTTGGAATTAAAACGAGTCAGGTTGAGTTGGACTTTTTTTTGGGAACAAAGGCCCAGTCCCAAGCCCAGGTACAAGGCGCTTGTGACCCGGGCCTTCACTGTTCACTGTGTGGGCCAGGCCGGCTTGGGCTTTTTCTAAGCTGGCCCACGGGTCTCAGGCTCGTTTGGTATTTCTAATGTCAAAAAAAGTATATGTTAACCCTACGGTTATTTAACCTAGGATGATATTTGATTTTGATGATAACTAACATTTGATGATTATGTTGTCTAATATGCATTGAGTTGATGAAGCAATATGTACAATCTCATACTCATGCAAACAGGCAAATAGAGGAGCAAATCGATCAAATACACTCAATGGAACACATAAAAGATGGAATACTTCGATTGATTTTTACAATATTTTTTTATTCCTTTCTTTGTAACTAGACATAAAATTGATCGTATCGATGACTGTGACCTAAAATTTGCCCATGGGTTTCCCTTGCATGCATAAATTTTTTTATACTTTGAAAACAGGGAAAACTGTATTTTCTGAAATACACAATGCAGTCGACTGCAAATTAGGCAGTGCGTTGTTACAGTCGACTGCATTGGAATGCAATCGGCTGCAATGACTTCCAGTAGCTTGTTACAGTTGACTGCATTGGAATACAATCGACTGTAATTGAAAATTTCAACGGCTACTTTGGGAATACAGTCGACTGCAATGGTGCAATATAGTCGACTGTGTTTACCGTTTAGTGCATTAAATGCCCTACCTTCTTTCAAAAGGTCATATTAATTTTTACAACTATATAAACTCATTTTGAACATAGTTTTGATTCACCAATTGCATTCAAAGTTCTCTTATCTTGCATACTCAAAGCTCAAAGCTATTATCCAATCTCTCTTGATTTTCATTATTTTCTCATCCAATTCAAGAGAGTATTTATTGTGAGCTTACATTTGAGAGACTTACACTTTCATAAGTCATTATACACTCATCTCTCTTGTTCTACAGCTTAAACTTGTACTCATCTATTTCTTGAGAGTGAATCTTTGTACACAATACTTTATCTAAAATTTCTTGTATCAAAGCTTGGGGTTGTCAAGCTTTGGAGCTTTGGGATCGTCAAAACTTGTTCTTGATGCGGGTATAGCATCAAGAGATTGTAAGAAATTCGATCTTGACCCGTAAGAAAGATGATTCTAGTAGATTTTAGGGTCTTTCAAGGGACTTCCTTGAAGGGGTGGACGTAGACTTGAAGATAATTCGAGCCGAACCATCTAAATCTCAAGCGTTAAATATCTCTAAACCCTTCTCTCTTTACATTATTGTATTATACGTGTGTTGAGATTGATTAGATTGCTTATTTGAGATATTATGTTAGGTTTGGTGTTTGAGGCTATTCAACTGTTCTTCATAGTTTCTGTAAGTTTGTAGTGATTACTTGTTATTTTTTAAAGTAGTCTTACAACCCTATTTACCCCCTCCCACCTCTAGGGTTATCTTTTTTGTTTCAGTATAGCGGATGTATCCTCCTTGTTTCCCATTGGTGGCTAAAAGTGTAAAAAAGAAGATGTCAAGTTGAAGTTCAATGGACCAAAGCCTGGGTTGAGCCGGATCAAGATCCTTTGCTGTACAGCAGAGGTGTTGTACAGCATTTAGCGACAAAAGATTGTCATTCAAAGTGTTTTGTCGCTGTTACTAAAATTTATAGTGACAATTTTGTGTCGCTAAAAAAATTTAGCGACATTTTGTGGGTACAGCACCTCTGCTGTACAGCAGAGGATCTTGATCCGGTTGAGCCGGGCTTTTTTAAGGAAAGAAAGGGCCTAGCCCCGGCAGGCACAATGCCCTTTTGACCCGGGCCTTCACTGTTCACTGTGTGGGCTAGGCCGACTAGGCCTTTTCTGGGCTGGCCCACGGGCTTCCGGCCCGTTTGCCATCTCTAACGAAACCAGAATAGCGGATGTATCCTCCTCGTTTCTCATCGGTGGCTAAAAGTGTAAAGAGAAGATGTCAAGCTGACTAGACAAAGAAGAAAGGGAAGAAAAAGAAAAGAAGGTTCTCTGAGTTGAAGTTAATTGGACCAAAGTCCATTTGGTGGCGGCACAATTAAATCTCACGGAGCAAAATCCAGTCCCACATAAACGGGGGCCCACAAGACGAAGGGCGTGGAAGCTCATTGGACCAATTTCCATTTAATCGTGTCACCATCACATATTTTCCGGTGCAAGACAAAGGCGTGGGAGCTCATTGGACCAAAGTCCATTTGATCGGATGTCACTATCACATATTTCCGGTGCAACCCAGTGCGAAATAAGAATGGCCCACAGGGCGAAGGTCATCAACGATTGGGCCTCTAAGTAAGATTGTAGTGCAAGAAAGTAGCCCGACCCTTTCGGGACCCGAAAGGAAGCTTTGAATCATGTAACTCCCCAGAATCTACTACCCACAGGCTATGCCCCCTGCCTCCCTTCAAGAGACCCATTTGCATATTTAAGGTGTTAGCAAAAGTTCATAGATAAATATCGTTAAAAAAATTATTATAACGTACAACATAATTTTAATAATAAAGACAAAACTCTTTCACCGGCAAAAAATTGTTAGAGAATTCTTGTCTTCGTCCCTGATTAGTTGTATGCCAAGTTCCTAATTTCGGCTCACTTACCATATCAAATCAATACTTCCCTCGATCTCGTCACCTACCTATTACCACCTTACCTTCAAGATGGCCATTAGCTCTCCAAATCTCACGTACGGTCCCCAACTTAAACTGTGGCGGTTCTCTCTTTCCCCTCTAACGTCATTAACAGTTGGCACCCCCCTTGCCTATAAATAGAACACACAGAAATCGGATTTCATACCTTTTCTACTATTGTTTTGTTCGTGTTCAACAACAATGGCCAAACTTCACCTTTTTCTAGCCGTCCTCTCTCTCTGCTCCATCCTATCATGTCCAGGTAACTAATATAGTACTGCGTGCATCAGT